>JAUCBJ010003695.1:0-18963 GCA_032718475.1 Nemertoderma westbladi
AAACCGATCCAATGACACTGAGTCCCCGACTTATATATCCTGGTTTTGTCTTCGTCACCAAGGGTTTAACATTGTCATTTGGGCTATTCTCTATATTGGGGCTATAATTGGCACGTTTGGTGACATTTTTGGCGAAATTGTCAATGTCAATTTTTGATTCAATTAAGTTGGCTTTTGGAGTTGGTGTAAATTTCAACCCCAATTTAAGAAGAGTTTTTTCAGCAGGATTTAAAGTATAGCTGGACAAGTTTAGAATATCAACTCTATTATTGTCATTCGATTCTAGTCATTGATTGCTTGTAGCTGGTTTTGCGCGTGTAGGGCCCGAATTAGAGTCCGTTCTGGAATTAGGTGGTGCAGGCCAACGAAATCCATTTCCTGATGTTGTTGGTCTTCCCCCGTTAGATTGTTGACGAAACAATGTCGTCCGACTTACTGATCGGGTGTTTCTTGTACTGTTATAGTTGTACTCACGGCGTGGCTGGCGTCCTCGCTCTTGGTACTGTTGTCTTTGATTAGAGACGTCTCGATCATATGGTTGGGGTGGTTGGCGTCCTCGCTCTTGGTACTGTTGTCTTTGATTAGAGACGTCTCGATCATATGGTTGGGGTGGTTGGCGTCCTCGCTCTTGATGCTGTTTTCTAGTATAAGTGACATCTCCACCGTATGGTTGGGGTGGCTGGCGTCCTCGCTCTTGTTGCTGTTGTCTTTGATTAGAGACATCTCGACCTTTATTGATGTTATCACTATGCGGTTGGCGTACTCGTTCCAGGGGTTGATATCTTTGCTTTGAAATATCTCGAGATCCGCCCTTAGGCTTGTTGCTTGACATTTCTTGGTTAGTAGGTATTTCAAGGACGTCATCATCAAGTGGTGCAAATTGATTTGAAACTTCAATACTATTTTGTTGGTTCTTTGTAGGTTGGCTACGATGGGGTTGATGATTGTTATTGTTATGTTTCCGGTTGCGGATAAAGATGAATTCTGGAGCGTTGTCAACGGTGCTGGTTGAATTTGTTGTCGATGATTTCACAAGGTTTAACATATGTTTGTCACCTTTGAAAAACTCGATTTTTTTGTTCCATCTAGCGAGATTTTCTTGTTCTCTTATCTCCCCCACCTCGATTAATTCCCCCACCTCACGATTATCGGAACTACTTGAACACATTTTACAACCCATAGTTAGAGAAACTCACAGTTACATTAAGGATACCCATCACTTTATCGAAAAACTACCTGAAAGAATTGGAAAAAACGATATGATGGTTAGTTTTGATGTGACGTCACTCTACACTTCAATTGAACATTCTGTCGGTCTCGAAGCAGTGTCAAATTGGGTGGACAGCAAACGAGAGTTACTTCCAGACCGCTTTACCAAAGAATTTATTATCGGTGGCCTAGAAATTGTTCTGAAAAACAATTTTTTTACTTTTACTTCAGCTGTAACAGGTGCTAAATCGTATCACCATCAGAAGAAGGGCACCGCCATGGGTACCAAATGTGCAGTCCCCTATGCTAACCTAACACTTGCCGAATTAGAAGATAAAATTGAGAAAATCATAATGAATAAATACGGATCTCAGACAGCGGAATATTTTCGAGATAACTGGGGCCGTTTCCTGGATGATTGCTTCACTATATGGCCGCTAGATGGCATTATAACAATCGAAGAACTCAAAGATATCCTGAACTCAATTACTCCCTGTCTGAAATTCACAATCGAATACAGCTCAGATAAGTTACCGTTTCTAGATGTTTTAGTAATGAATAAAAACGGTTTATTAACACTCGATATATATCACAAACCAACTGACGCTAGAAACTATGTTGATTATAGATCATCCCACAATAAGAATACTCTACGGAACATTCCATACTGTCTAGCCAGACGAATTGGAATGATTGTTGACGACAAGGTGATAAGAGAAACCCGATTTTCAGAGCTAAAAGAAGACCTGAGAAAAAGACACTACCCAGTTGATCTGATTAATCGCGCGATTGTAGAGATTCGGAAAACGTCCTCAACTGAACTTCGAATCAAAAAGAAAAAGAACAGCCATGACATTGTCCCTTTCATTACTACATATAATCCAAATGTTATTATTCCGTTTCATAACATTATAAAACCGGCCTACAACTTACTATCTGTGGGGAATGGGAGAATCGGGAACAATTTGAAAAATAAAAGACTAATCTGTGCGTTTAGACAACCTCCTTCACTAAAAAGCATTTTGGGCCGCCAAAAGAAAGTGATTACACCTGGCATTACTAAGTGCAAACACTCACTTTGTGACATTTGCGACATTTTAGTCGAGGGAGATAGCCTGACTATGCAGAATGGGGAAACTTTTAAAATTAAACACGAACTTTCCTGCAGAAGCACCAATGTTGTATACGTCATGTATTGTCAGAACTGTCCCGAAACTTATATTGGTCAGACCATGGACTTCAGACACCGAATTAATCTCCACAGAAACCAAATACTCAATGAACGTTATAGACATTTAAGGTGTAGCAAACACTTTCACAACTGCGGGGAAAACCAATTTAAAGTGGCCCCATTCTTCTGTTGTCGACATGAAAACTTATTAGAAGGCTACGAACAACATTTCATTGATAAATACCAACCTTCTTTGAACAGCCAACAATAGAACTAAGAACCAATTGTTGTAAAGTGGGCCCAGTTTTTGTCGATCTCATAAACTATATAAACCTTATTGAGTTTCCAATAATGTTACTTTATTATTTTTAAACCAGACGTTCTGAAGATTTTGAAATGCATTAACGTTTTTAATATCTGGTTTACTTATTTATTTGTTTTTAATTACTTTTAATAATTTAATGTTTAATGATCATAATTATATTGCCATGTAAATTTTGAATTTTTTAACTATTTAAACCGGAATATAGCCCATTCTAACTCATTTAAACCTTTATTGTGGGGCGAGCCACGAAGTTGGCGGAGCCTTAGCGAATTGACACTGTTAGGGGGTGGGTCAATTTATGCAAATAGTTGTCGTCGTCGTCGTCGTCGTCGTCGTTGTCGTCGTCGTCGTCGTCGTCGTCGTCGTTGTCGTCGTCGTTACGATTTTGACATGCTAATAACTTTGTCGGATTTAAAGCTGCCAAGTTGAAAATTTGTAGGTATCAATATGAGCAAAAGTTGAGATTTTTGAGAGACTTTCAGACACCATCAGTGCAATGGTCTCCCGCTAGAGGGCCACATGTCTAAACATTAAATGGCCACCCATTTCTTTGCTTTTAATCCGTTTATGCTGAAACTTGGGAAGTATGTACTAGACCATTAGCTGTAAATTTCAAAGGAGGCTAATCTGTCTGCAGTTCTCCAGTCTGCCGCTAGAGGGCGAAATGTCCCGAATGTGAAATTATTCTTCCATTTAGTTGTTTATGATCTGATTACGCTGAAACTTGTCATATATGTACTAGATGACATCCTGAGTCTTTGTGTGGATTGTAATCGGTCCGAAGTTTTCCAGTCTCCCGCTAGAGGGCCACATGTCTAAACATTAAATGGCCACCCATTTCTTTGCTTTTAATCCGTTTAAGCTGAAACTTGGGAAGTATGTACTAGACCATTAGCTGTAAATTTCAAAGGAGGCTAATCTGTCTGCAGTTCTCCAGTCTGCCGCTAGAGGGCGAAATGTCCCGAATGTGAAATTATTCTTCCATTTAGTTGTTTATGATCTGATTACGCTGAAACTTGTCATATATGTACTAGAAGACATCCTAAGTCTTTGTGTGGACAGTAATCGGTCCGGAGTTTTCGAGTCTGCCGCTAGAGGGCGAAATGTAGGAAAGTGATAACCTTCGCGAATTCCTTGATCTTAATCTATTTAAGCTGAATTTTGGAATATACAGTACTGGTATGTACTAGACCACATGCCTCGTCTTTGTGAGGAAGGTGATCGATCCGTAGTTCTTTAATATGCCGCTAGAGGGCTAAATGTATGAAAGTGAAAACCTTCCAACATTTCGTTATTTATGATCCGTCAATCGGAAACTTGGTAGATATGTAATAGACCATAGGATGTGGCTTTGTAGGGAAACTAATCCTTCCTTCTTCAGTTACCCAGTCTCCCGCTAGAGGGTTAACGTTTTCCGGGAAAATCTTCTCCTATGTTTTTATAATCCTTTCGAGTTGATACTTAGCATTAACTCATTTCACGTGCTGCGCGAAGGCCCCACTTCGTGTAGATATATATATATTTCAAAATGTCTGCAAAGGCATTTTGGCTGTAGAATTAAATTGATAATAAATAATATTGTTTACCGCTAGAGGTTAATTCATAAGAACTAAATACAATTTCCTCGTAATTGTTTATATTGGGCCATTTTGTTCCAGGTTATTTGCCATTACGTTTCAAGAACTGCGTTCAACCCAATGAACCATCTTTCTTAGATCATAGTTTTGTTAAGCAAAGCAATTCTAAATTATTTAATTATTATATTCAAAGTTTAATGAATGAAACAAATTAAGGACGGATCGGCAGAAAACTGAATGACAGACAGTGGGAAGTTTGACTGACTCACAGATCATAAGACAGATCGTCTGGCAGATCTCAAGACGAACCAACTAATATGGGCCAAATAAATAGACTGACACGACAGACACCGATTAACTGGCCAAGTGATAACCATAAGATAAGACTGACTGTCCGACTGATATTTAGATTTTACTTTTATGTATCTATATTTATTTTATATTCTTTCAGTCATTCTAAATAACAAGAAATCGTGGTTTGTTAGACAAAGCAATCATACATTATTCAATAATCCCAAGCAAAGGTAAGCAGTTTGTAAAATGCCTGAGCTGATATAAAATGTAACCCAAATCGTCGTCATAGGTAATCAAATCGCCTGAATATATATTTTGTTGAGTGGATGTGTAAATGTAACCAAAACATCTGTTTATAAATTGTTTATTTAAAACAAGTGTCTAAAGCGTCTATAAATGTAGCTATACCTTAATATATATTCCGTTATGTACTAATCGAAACTATTGAAACGAAACGAAACGAATGTTTGTACGGAACGAATTATTTACTGACTATCTCACATTCCATCACATTACTTCCTTTTAATCAGACACTTGGCATATGTACTACAGTAGAACACAACCTGCATCTTTGTATGGTCTGTAATCTGTCAGGAGTTCATCAGTCGGCCGCTTGATGACAAAATCTCTGAAACTGTAAAACTTTTGCCATTTCCATGAAATTCATCCGTTTTAAGTTGCAACTTGGCATAGGCCTACTGTATGTACTAGAACACTGACTGCGTCTTTGTGAGAATGTTAATCCATATACTGTATTATACAGTTCTAAAACATCAAAGGCTTCTCCAGTCTACATTTAGAAGGCGTAATGTTTGAAATGAAAACCGTAATATTATATTATATTTCGTATGATATAATATTATATTTATAATTATAATTATATTTTATTTTATTATTATTATTATCGTACATGAAACAATATCCTTACAATTATTGCACAGTACAGACCTAACTACAGACACTCAGCACAAAAAAAAGAAAGATAATTAAAGTAAGTAGATTTAGAAAATGTCAAATGTAGGCCTATGCTGTCAAATTAATCTCAAATCGCACGAAAGAAAGAATAACGGTAGTTAATATGCCGCTATAAATTCCAACATTGATCGCAAATCATATATATTTGGTAATATTTGTTTATAATCGTTTCTTCCTTATTGATACTTGATACCTGCGGCAGTATCTGGCACATATTTTCTAGACATAGTTTATAGACACATATTATCTAGATAGTTTTTGTGAGACTTCACTGTCTTTACAGTTTTTGCAATACCTGCCTTAAACCGTCTGAAGTTGCCTAAGCAGCCGCTGGGGGGTAAAAGAGATCAGAGATCTTCAATTTTCTTTCTGTTTCATCTAGAGCAGATTTTTATCAAGATTTCAAATTTGAAAACCGTTTAGCAAGATTTGTCTTACTTCTCGTGATATGGCTGGGCTGTCTGTCCGATTGAATGTCGGTTTGTCCGTCAGTATGTCTGTCCGTCAATAAAAATCTGTACTACGTACTTCGCAGCTTCGAATAGATTCATCCCACAGGAATAATGTAGTTTTGTAATCTATGTTCATAATTGAACTATAATGTGCAGCAGCGATATTAAGTAGAAGCTAACACACTGAAGCACAAATGCTGCGCTCAAATATTCCAATTACTGTATATGTTATAATTGCGGTATTTGTTGCCGCCATTGATTGTTTCTACATCAATGCTTTTTATTATTTTGATGCGTCCGAAAAACACAGGTCCGAGACATATAATATTTTTTGGATCCTCTCATGGAATCAATATCCTGTCTTATCTATTTTATAATTTGGACTCTTGACGCGTCCGGGAAACATCTTCTGGGTTGATTCGCTAGAGTGAATGTCTCCCGGTTGCATACAAATAGGTTTATTAACGAAATTAAAATTCTCTGAACGAATTCGAAAGTTTGATATAAATTTTAGAATTAAACAATTTTGCCTTTAGAAATCATTATTCCAATTTCATTTTAAACCAATTCGCTACTAGTGCTGGTTGATTCTATGCCACTTCGCTCCCTCAAGTAGCCTACTGGATGAGATTGGACATGTGGTGTGCCTGATACTGTAATACCAGGAGACCTAAAAATACTGAAATACATGAAATGCAATGAAATGTGGGTTGCTGACTAATGCTCATTCCGATAACAGGTGTACAGCAGAATGAGAAGACGGACCTTTAGCTATTTTCAGGGTGTAAACGCTATATTAATGGACGCAATAAAAATGCATCCCTCTCCAGGGGAAATTCGACGCAAATAACAGCTGATTATTCTCCAAAATAAAACTGTAACCTGTTCTATTGTGCTTAGTATATTGTTTTGGTTAAAATAACGTGTCACTGTAACCTGCTCCTTTCCCTAAATTGAGAATTTAACATTGAGGCAGGATATTTATTCGCCAAGGCGGGTTTTGCGTGCAGTTTTCCTCCCTGTCTCGGAAACAGTGGAAGGCTATTCTAACCAAAACAATAAACGTGAGTGACGAACTCAGGTTACTTTTTCATTTTTGCTGTTGTCGACAGTGGTTGTCAGTTGACGGCATACCGTTTACACCCCTATTTTCATGAATAAGGTCAGCTGTTGGATTTATCAATCTAATGTTTTTGAACGTAAATGTCTGCCATCTTTAGGAAAATAAGGCTCTTGCTTCATTGCTATCCCTGTATTCAAAGAAAAAAACGTCCGTTATAAATCGATAAAAAAGGTAATTTTGCAGAATTATAGTTTGTATTATTATTATTATTATGTAATCGTTTCGCTCTATCTCAAATGGGGGACCCGTGATTTTTCGGAAGGTACTTAAAGAGCAACACGACCGAACACAGTTGAACACACCCAAAACTCACTCCAAAAACTGCCAAACACAATTGAACACAGTCGAAAATAGAAAGAGCACAAAAAATTACACCGGGTACCAACTTTTAGATAAAATTAGCCACTGCATTGTACACAATTGCTTTTCTGTAAGCAAATCCCCGAAATTATTGAATTGAAGTTGTCGCGAAATTAAATATTCATATCATTCATATTAATAGCTTAGCAGCAGCACCGGGCCGCATATTTACAAAAGGTTACATCGCGTTTCGGCAACTGTAGGCTAACGTTTAGGCAACTCAAATTCGCGTTTCGGCAACTGAACAATTAAGTATCAACAACTGCTATAGTTGTGTTTCGGCAACTCGTAGTTGCATTTCGGCGAACTGAAGTCGCGTTTCGGCAACTGGGTATCGTATCTGTATCTGTAATGTATTTGTGACTGCACTCATTATGTAAGTAAATTATAAATGATGAGTTATAGTTATAGTTATAGTTTTTGACGGCAGAGTTGTTAACTTTTTGAGTTAGCTAGTTAGTGTTACATATACCCGCAGCAGAAGTTGTGGATGTAAACGTTTGGAACTGGAGTCTGTCTGTCTGAAACACAAATCCCGTTTACAATTTCCAAGGGGAGTTTTTCTAATACAAAGCAAAGCGCACCTTGCTGGGCGGGGTTTACAGCTACAACTTCAGTAATAATTAATTTCAGTTACTATTTTGTTGAATTGGTAATTTGTTTTAATATATTTTTTAAATATTTTGCTCACTCAGGTTTACCGGTACAATATTACGCTTACAAGGGGAAATAGACTTCCACGACATGTGTAGTAGCCCTAACTTTGATTTTATGGATCAGACATAATAACAATAATAATTATAATTAATTTATTGTTGGTTTTGTGTAGGCCTCCGGTAATAGTCAGTAGGCCTAGTGTTGGAGTAGGCGCGGGTAAACTAATGTAGTATGAAATTGAATAATGGGAAACGTAATGAGCCAAAGGTAATAATCTATACTCTAGGCTCTATACAGTATCCAGTTGGCCTTCGTTTACGAGTTGCCGAAACGCATCTATCAGTTTGCCTAAGCGCATCCTGTTAACAGTTGCCGAAATGCAACTATGAGTTGCCGAAATGCATCACTCAGTTGCCGAAACGCAACCTTGTTGCTGCCGAAACGCGACTATGAGTTGCCGAAACGCGTCTCTAACGCTACTACTATATCAGTTGCCGAAACGCGACAACACCTTACAAACCCCATACAGTCTCGACACTGGCAATGCATGCAATTCAACCTAAAGGAAGAACCAATCAGAGATAAATAATAAATATAAATAAGGTATATATTATAGATATATATTATATATATATATTATAGATAAATAATAAATAAGTAGTGCTGATACGGTATGGGGTTTGGGAATACACCACTTCCAAACCCTTTGCGATGTCGGCACATTAATAAATAAACAAATTGAGATTGAGCTGTGAATGCAAATGTAATTAGTATAATAGTAGTATAATAACAAACACCTCGAAAAATACAGCTTGCCAACACATTGTTACTATCAATAATTAGTGGGAATATTGCCCTCGGCACATGGCATATGATATGATGAGAGACAATAGTGGTACATTACAATGGTGCTTAATTCATGTTTTTTTTATCATAAAGTAGAAGCGGATATCTAAGAACAGTGACTGTGAGTAGAAATTCTGTGTTGTATGTTTAAAATTCAAATATAATATATGATCTCAATGCGTCTATTCTGCATTTCCAACCGATTTTTGCTTTAGTGTAAATGTTCTGTCGAAATTCATCATATCATACGATCTATCAATGACCCTGTCGCAAAGTGTCAAAAATGTAGGCTATATAGAAAATCAATCCTGATAATATTTATTATACCTGTGTTCAACGTAATTAATAAAAATTTAAATAGAATGTAAGAATAACATGAAAAGTAAATAAATTTATTAGAAAAAAAACTCTTCATTATTATTATATATTTATATTTCCTGCTGAGCTACACTCCAATTCGTATTTCAGTCTGCACGGCACGCCCATATACGCATTGCCCACATACATCCCCTTTAAGTACAGTACTTCTTTGTTTTTATTGTATCTTTTTTCCATTTAATAAGTGCTGACATCGCCTGGGGTTTGTAAATGGTTTATTCCCAAACCCCATACCGTGGGTAATCTGGTAAAACCCCTTAAGTCGATTTTTGGTCATTTTCAGGTTTTTGATGATTCTGGTACCTTAGATTGATATCTACCTTCTGAAAAAACCCCAGAAATTAAAACAGCGTTATTAACGGAGAAAAACGCGAAATAAGATCCCGTCCAAATATTGATTGATCTGTTAAAACCCCCTAAGTAGGAAAAAACTCTGTTTAAGCACCTTCAAAATGGGATTTAATTTCTGATAAAACCCCTTAAATTAGATATTAGGGGGTTTCTTATTTGTTAATTTTAATGATTTTTATGATTACTTTTAATGATTCGTTCTGATAAAACCCCGAAGATGCCCGTTTGCCGCAATATGATAGGATAATTGGCCTTGAAATATTTAATGGAGTGAGTTTTGAAGTAGGTCTACGGTATTAGTATTAGAATTAATAGGTTAGCTACTAAATGAGTCAATGGCGCGGATTGACCGCAAACACAAAGTAAATTTTAGTGGGTTTGAAAAATTAATTTAATTTAAATAAAAACATTAAGGGAAAGGAGCAGGTTACAGAGGCAGTGGAAATTTGTAAAGCTTATTTTAACATTTGTCGAAAATCTGGGGGGGGGGGGGGTCCAGGTACACTACTACTACTACTGTAGGATCGGCTCGCTGCATTGCAGGTACACTTTTAGAATGCTGTGCCGGCTTGTCCACAAAATTGCGCCGCCACAACTCCCTATCACCCATGACACTTGCTAGATCATCCGCATCTTCAAGGCCAGTGTCCTTTGAGATGCGTCTCAAGAAACCACCATGCTTATTCATTCACTGCCAAGCCAGCAAGCAAACAAACAGTCGGCCGAAGCCGGAGGCGACCCGCCCGAAGGCTCCTCTTTCGATAGCTGCTACCAGAGGGTAGGGGTGGGCGCTACTCCTATCCCAATTTGCAAGATTATTTACAAGTCTATTGGTCTTTTTACACGTTACTTTATAGAACTGTAGATATCCTTTAGTAGTGAGAGTATCTGAAGATGTTTAACCAGTAGTGAGTGTAACTGGAGATGTTCAACTGGTAGTGAAAGAAACTGGAGATGTTCAACCGGTAGTGAGAGAAACTGGAGATGTTCAACCGGTAGTGAGTGTAGCTGGTTATTTTCAACCGGTAGTGAGTATAGCTGGAGATGTTCAACCGGTAGTGAGTGTAACTGACGATGTTCAATCAGTTGTGATTGTAGCCGTTGATGATTTGGGTTCCGTATAAAGGTCGTGGGACCATGTAGCCCAATTTTTCACTTAGAATGATAATTGAAGAGTTGTCAAAAAAGAAAGACAGGCATCTGGCTGTTATCTTTGTTGACTTCTTCACGGCCTTTGATTCAGACTCTCGCTCACGTATGTTCAGCATACTTTCATTATATGGGATTCCTGGTGGAATTATTGCAGCAATCAGATTAGTATGATGGTTCGAAAACATATGTACTATTTTTGCTATTGCTACTAGGCCTACTGTTGACGGTGACACAGAACCATTTGAAGTGTTATGGGGTGTCCTCCAGGGTGACACACTTGCGCCATTCTTGTTCATAATTTTGTTTGACTATGTTCTACTAATGTCCTCAGATCATCATAATAATGAATTTTTGTAGGTTTAGTTCTCCAAACACATAAGAGATACACTACAATCATACAATGTAAAATGCAGACTAAGATCATCTACATACAAGTTATATAATAAATATTTTGCTCACCTACTCCTGGGCCTACTTTGGATGACAGAGGTACCTTGGAGCTACAGTTTTTTTCTCATTGGACCAGAAATTATTCATATTATTTATAAAAATTATGGTAATATTACAGTGTTTCTAATATAAGTATATTAGATAAACACTCCAGTAGTATATTCTTATATGGACTGTGATGAGGATCGGATTAATCATTTAGTTGGCCAGACTATCTTGCGTGACCAGGTGAAGACCAGCAAGCACTCTCTAGCTCTGTAACCTTAAGAAACTGCCAAGGTATGCAATTGGATGGCCTCCAGGTTTGTTAATTCCAGAGGTCGGCCACTTGGCAATCTTCCATAGAGCTTGATTTATTCTGTGAAAGCGGGTCCAGAAAGTTTGCAGAGAGGTTTCAGCATGAAAATGCTCTTTTTCCAACACACGAGCTCCAGACATTAAATATATGGTGTCTGTGATTGCCTATGACTTAATGCTGGCTCCATCCAGTCGCCAGCAGTCTGTCTGCATTCGGCAGTACTTTCATCTGTAACAATTATTATCATACAGGCTTTAGTCATGAGTATGTACTGTAATCTAAAATGATAATTGCACTACAATGGTAGCTACACTACGGTAAGGAACTACATATACTGTAGCTGCTATAATACTATAATTTACACGTTGCGTTAAAATAATTGATTCCTGTGATGTCACCGCCATTGATTGTCTGTCTGTACCGTAGGCCTACAATGAAATGTGCAATGCTTTGAAGAGTTATGCGATTCTATGCCGTACAATAACATACCATGAATGTCTGCACCACTAAACTACAGTAAATGTAATGCCGTGCCATGCCGCGCTGTGTCAAGTAACTACAGCACCGAAGCATGCAATATTGTCCTGCAACACCGAAGCATGCAATAATGTCATCATATATAAATTAAATCTACATGATATATACATATACAGTACATCATAAATTTGATAAATTAATTATTATTACCCTAGTCCTACCCCTTTCACGGCGATAAAATTGTCATATATTTTCTTATACAGTAGAATACAGTAGGCTTATCTTTTGTGCATTTTATCACTGGTATCATTTAGATTATGGCGGTTAGGTTTTAGGTTTAGGGTTGCGATACATACCTGTATGTTGAGCATGTTATTATATTTGTTTTTGTTTGTTGTTTTTTTGTTTGTTTTGATTGTGTTCTCTCAGTGGGTCCTAGGGGCTGAGTAGGCCTACTATTTTGTACTTAATGTGCTGATTCTATATTTTTTTGTAGTTTATGGGGTGTAAGACTCTTGTGTTTACGTTTAAGTTAATATACAGTATGAAATAAGATGACGCGCTATACCGCTGCTTTCAAGAAAGTACAACGTTTCACGTCATACCATGTCATGACGCACCTAGCTCAGTCAGGTTTTGTGCTGATATTTCAGACTATGGTTTGCTCCGGATCGGCTTTGAAGCTTTGCATCGATATACATGATGTTTATATTTACTTCGTTTTATGTTGCGATGTAACCACATTGTTATTATCCATCATGAGTTCGACGTAAGGGGAAGGCATGGACAGCGTTAAATAGTTCAGTCTGTACAGGATGTGGAAGTCCCATAGAATAAAACTTAACCTTAAGTTTCGATTATTTATGGCAGTAGTAGTACCAGTACTGTACTCTTATATGGGAGCTCATGCTGGGCTCTAACTGCAGAGGATAACAAATCTCTGGATGGCACTTTCACATGAATGCTGTGCCGGGTTCATTGTGTCAAGTACAATGAAAACATCTCCAATCAGACTCCATAAAACATAGCTTGACACTTGAACGGAACCACCACCGCTTTGCAGGACATTTCTTTCGCCGTGAGGAACAGCCATTGCATAATCTTGTGCTTTGGTAACGTCATGGAATGAATAAGCATGGTAGACAGCCCATTGCTTTCTTGAGAGGCAGCTTAATGGACACTGGCTTTGAAGATGCGGATGATCTAGCAAATGTCATGGGTGATAGGGAGTTGTGGCGGCGCATATTTTGTCGAAAAGCCGGCACAGCATTCTTAATATGTGTTACAGGTGAAAGGGAGTTGTGGCGGCGCAATTTTTTCGACAAGCCGGCATAAAAAAATATATACAGAGGGAGCTGGTAATCATTTACTACAGTCGGTATCCTACATAGCAGCTGCGTATATATTTTTGGGAAACCGCACCTGAAATAATTCGTCATAAATTGTGCGTAATACCTGGATTAAACCGCCCTATAAAACCATTTCCTTTTAAATAACTTAAAATTCTCCCTGGCTCCAAAATCTGTAGTTTCTAACTGGGTGAATCAAAACGTTCTTTAATATAAATCCCTCCATGCAGTACACAATTCATATTTATATATTTCTTCTCTGTTTATTGATAACTGAGATGTTGTTTCTGCAGGGTAGTGATTCATTTCTACACACGACTGCTGAACATATAAATAGTTGTAATCGTTTATGTCTATTATTACCTTCCATTGGTCTCAGGAATTCTTATCCCGCGAGTATTCTTAGCCCGTGGGTATTCTTAGCCCACAAAACAATAACGTGTATTGTTTTGGTTCCCCCAATACGCCTCTGAAACCTGTTCCTTACTAATCTGCTCCTAAGAATACTCGCGGGCTCAGAATTCACCCAACCCCAGGGGCGCAGCCACGTTCCCAAAAGTGGGAGGGACGTGTCCCTCCCATTCGCGTGCCCATTCGCATGCCCAACGCGTTCATTCAAATTGCTGAGACATTATGATGGCGACACTCGCCAACAACAGTCTGTCTGAAATCGGTTATACAGAACTTTCTATAATAATTACTATCATAGAGTACAGTATAGGCTTACTCGTAAGATTGTAATCTAAAATGATAATTGAAATACAATGGTACTGTAGCTACACTAAAGTACTGCAGCTCTCAAATAGTCCAATTATATGTTATAATTGAGGCCTTTGTTGCCGCTAATGATTGTCCAAACCTTCAATGCGTTGGCCGAACCATTTATCCCCAACCCTCCCCCGAACCACCCCTTCGCGGCCAACCATTTCTTCCCAACCCACCCCCGCACCAACCCTTCGCGGCCGAACCATTCCAACTACAGTACTCAATACAGTATTCCAGTACTGTAGCACAAGTCCCTAAAAGGTGCCACCCTGCTCCATAGCGCTGGAAATTCAAATTATTGAAAGACATGTAATTTACTGAATGAATTTAATGTACTGAAAGGGTGGCAGATCAGATCTGCCACCTATATTTATATTATTGATAGTAACAATGTGTTGGCAAGCTGTATTTTTATAGCAACCGGTAAATTCAAATTTGTTTTAACATTGAATACAGGATTAGAGTAAGACTAATAAAATGTAATTCATTTGAATCAGAATAAATTATTTCTTATCGGTTTAACTCTCTCATTCGTTATTGTCGTTGTTTTATCTATTCTAGGATTTCGAACAGCACGTGAACACGTGAACAAAAGCTGACTGGTTAACTAATAGTCTGGGGCTGCGAGCAGCACGTGAACAACTAAGCTGTCTTGTTAACTAGTCTGGGACTTCGAGCAGCACTTGAACAACTAAGCTGACTAGTTAACTAGTCTGGGACTTCGAGGAGCACGTGAACAACTAAGCTGACTGGTTAACCAGTCTGGGACTTCGAGCAGCACGTGAACAACTAAGCTATCTGGTTAACTAGTCTGGGACTTCGAGCAGCACTTGAACAACTAAGCTGTCTGGTTAACTAGTCTGGGACTTCGAGCAGCACTTGAACAACTAAGCTGACTGGTTAACTAGTCAGCTTAGTTGTTCACGTGCTGCTCGAAGCCCAAGACTAGTTAACGTGCTGGTTTAGTTGTTCACTTGCTGCTCGAAGTCCCAGACTAGTTAACAAGACAGCTTAGTTGTTCACGTGCTGCTCGAAGTCCCAGAATAGATAAAACAACAACAATAACGGATGAGTGAGTTAAACCGATAAGAAATAATTTATTCTGAATCAATGAATTACATTACTGCATTAGTCTTTTACCTTATTCATGTATTCAAAGTTAAAACAGATTTGAATTTACCGCCAAAATATAGGTGGCAGATCTGATCTGCCACCCTTTAACAATAATAAATAAATTAAGTTTTTTTAGTTAAAATCCCCCCGCCCCCTCCCCCTCCTGGATACTCCCATGCTGTAAAACATTATTAGGCCTACATTATATTTTTCGAACCTTTCTCATCTGTACGTAATCACCATAGATCATAGAATAATATTGATAATGATTCCCTATGTAGAACCAAGACAATAGATTAGCCGTAACGCGACAATTAGCCGTAACGCGACTTTTTGAGTAGCCGTACCGCGACTTTCAAAGTCGCGTTACGGCTACTCTGAAAATTAGCCGTAACGCGACTTTCTGTAACGCGACATTAGCCGTACCGCCACTGCGCCCCCTTATTCACCTACAAACAATATTGACCGCTTGGTTTCTCTTTAAGCCACTGTCACCCAATAAGGGAGTGCCTGTAAAACTCCACTCCCTTCCTTCATTGGAGCCTCCTCTCTGCTATGCAGATATCCCTTGTTCCCCACGTGCCCCATTATACTTTAACCATTGTACAGTACTGTATTAACAAGGGAATATCTTGTAACTAACAAGAACTCTATTTTAATTATCATCGTTAGTAATCAGTTATTGATCAGTTTAACAGACTAATATTTTTATCAATATCATTCAATTATCATAATATTTAATATGATTTACATTCATTCAACGTAAAAATCATTGCCGAGAATATGAGATAAGGAGAGAAGAGGAATGGAAAAATAGTTCGTAATCTCCACCTGTAAAGTGGCGAACCCCAAAGGATTAACCTGCCCTCCTACACCAATTATGGGTGGTAAATCAACAGGCCGTAATTCCACACAGGATGGGATGGAACTTGGGAACCACACTGTCTAAATACTGTATCATTCAATATCCTCGTTCTCCAACTTTGCTGGAAAATGCATGTCGAGTCTACCCGTTACTGTAGATGAGTACAATGCAGATGGGTTCGAGTTTAGAGTATTATTAGTGTTGGGATTAGGGTTGGGGTTTCTACCAGGAAAGCCCTTTCTACCATGGCATGCCCTGTCCAGTCCATACACGGTTTAGTACATTCCCGACTATAATGTCCCAGTTCACCTAAGTTATAACACGTGATACTACTACAGTAGGTATTGGGCCGTGGATTATACTATACCCTCTATTACTACTGTCCCGTGTTCCACCCATCCACCTTGAGTTTGGGTCAAACCAGTTACTTGAATTCTGGTTGTAATTATCGCGACTATAGTTATAGTTACGTGGGTAGGTAGGTGGTGGTATCTGTGTTGGGTGATTAGGCTTCGGATTGGTCAGTTTCAACTGTAAATCCTTTAACTGTGTCTCTAAATAATTCATATCGATAGGTTTTGTAGCCGGTTCAGATATGCTAACTTTTGGGTAGGTAGTTTGTCTGGGGGCAGGTGCACTTTTACGACGTAAAGTTCAGTGGCATTCCAGTACCAGTCTGTCGCCACACTTACTTCCCTGTCAGCCTCCCCATTTGCCAGCTCGCGTACACTCTCTGGCTCAGAATTCTTAAAAAGCCATCCAAAGTATGTTTTTGGATATACTCCAGATTTATTACTGCCAGAGGTCTGTCACATGGCAATCTTTTGTACATCTGACATTCTTCTGTGACAGCAGTGTGTCTTAAAAATGATGATGAGAGGTTGTTTCTGCAGGGTATTGCTTCCTTTCTACGCACAACATATACATAAAGTAGTTATAATAATAGTTGATGGTAGTGATTGCCATCCATTAATAATGGCACAATGCTGGCTCCATCCAGTCGCCAACAGTCTGTCTGCATTCGGCAGTACTTTCATCTATAACAATTATTATCATACAGGCTTAGTCATGAGTATGTAATCTAAAATGATAATTAGAATACCATGGTAGCTACACCAACGTCCTGTATAGTCCAATTATGTATATATAATAAATTGATGTTCTCTCTCATGTATATAAATAAGAGGTTTCCCTATCTTTAACATCATTCACTGAACTACTTCCAAACTTATGTGAGAAAGTTTATGTACAAAGAGTTTTTTTGTACACTTCTTTCTCTGCTGGCTGGTCTTTTCTTTATGCCAGTGCTCTAACTCTAAATCGTGTGCAGCCAAACCGACTAATAAGCTTCTACTGTAGAAGCGAGAGCAAACTGAGTTAGAATGAACCCGCCATTCATAAACTCAGCTAAATCATACGGAGGACATGTTGTCCTTTGTCGTGATATGCATGCCATTTCATGCAATGCTGCTCCGCAGCGCGCCATATCTGCGGCACATTAGGCTGCATATAGTTTAACTGCAGTGGTTTACCCATGTGATAACATGACGTGCTCATGTGGCGTGCTACGAGCAAATCCACTATATGTCCATGCCACCACTACAGAGCCACTTCTTGTTGTACCATGAATAACCAAAAGCCTTGAAATTAATCCGGGTTTATTAATTGAAAATTGTTAGGGTCTGGGGTCTTAGCACGGGACACTACCGATTGACTAATACTGGTTCTTTAATGTCGCATGGCATTTATCTAGTTGAATTTACCAATATTAAAAACATACCCCGTTGCTTGCTAATAATAGGCTAGAGCTACACTGCAATACCGTGGCCTTATTAAAACGTCTGACCCCTTCAAATCACAGTTAGCAAAAGCGAACTACAGTAAGTCTGACATACAACCATACAAAATGTATTTTAACTTGATAATATCTTTCGCTATGTTAAACATCTGCACGACCCTTGGTGGGAAACTTCCTCACCATGATGTTGACAAGACTGTCGCTGATGGGTTCCTGGACACATCAAAGCGGTTTGCTTTTGAGTTAGACGAATGTGTTACAGATATGCGGGCTAAGCTATTCCGAAGTGCAACGGGGGATACTTGTACGGAATGCTGTTCAAACGTTAGTAAGAATCGATATTAGGATAGTCCTAACGATATACAGTATGGCCTACTGTAATTATGCAGTGTACTGTACTGTGTTTCAAACAATGTGTTGAAATTAATATCTTTAATAGATGTACCTTATTAATAAGGGCGATGAGATTAATATTGCTCTAGAATTTCCACTAGAATCATTTTTATAAACGAGGAACTGCAGCAATAAATATAACAAGGTATTATGAATAAATAAAATGATGTTATCATAAGATTTAGTATTTCTTTTTAAGTTATCGCAAGGAATGGGTTAATAATTTGAGTTATTTTTTTTCCAGAATCTACACTATGAAGCACAATGCAATATTAAAGGTACTATTATCTTCAACAAGGACGGTTGCACTGCGGAAGAAACAGAGAATTGGAACGAAGGTTTATATAGAGGACACCGTTCCTCGGCGTCTCTTATAAATGCGGCAAACATTGTTGATCTGCATGAAGACTAAACTAAAGGACATTGTTTTCATCTCTATGTTAATATTTACTGGTTACTATGGTGGTGGGTGATTTATTTGAAAAGGATGTAAATGCGTTAATTTTAGTGTTAGTTGGAGGGAATTAAAATAAATGTTTTATTAATAAATAAATATGTATGTAATAGTGTATGTAATAAAAAATA
>JAUCBJ010003696.1:0-41734 GCA_032718475.1 Nemertoderma westbladi
ATACTAAACGCAACGATACCGCTTATGATTAAAGTATAAGGCGTATTCTTTAGGAAATACTTTGTTACCAATCACAATCATGCACACTATTCTGCCGACCGTCAGTAGATTTGATCACACATAAAGAGAGCAGCAATTGACTCATGTAGGGTCTGCTAAATAACATTAGATTCAATACACACCACATTAATATAAATCGCAATTGTTATGTATAGCCTGTCTCTCTAACCTGTAGTGTATCAAGAAAATTGGGAATTTTGGGTGATTTATCCGTATTCTCCAAAGAGCAATAATTCATCAACAAATAGATACAATTAATAACTGACGGTAAATAACAGTACAAACAATATGATTAGTGCAGTTAAATTAAATGATTGAGACTAGTTAAGTTCGTTAGTTAAGTGAGGTAACAGTTATACTTTCGGTAATTTAAGCAGTTTTACTAGAGTTCTTCCCAAAAGCCGGTGTTATGGCGAAAAATGGGAACATAACAACAGAATCATATGAAGAATCATATGACTAGAATAACTATACGAGGATACCAACTACCCTTATTCCACGAAGCTCCCGTTCAACACAGAGGATGAGCATAGAGATAGGAAATTCAGTTCAGTAGCGCTGGGATAGGTCGAAATCAACGCCCACTCAAATTCTATTGGCCGACACGGACAGCAGGGCAGAGGCAACCTCCCTAAGCTGGTTGGCCGATTAAACTGAGCCCAGATATCTCCGTACAGCACATCAGCCAATAAGCTGGTAGCTTGCACTATTTTAGTTATAAATCCCTTTGAGAGTATTCTAGCGACCGGGGGGGAACTGGCCAGCAAAGGCAAACGTATCAGTTATCCCACAAAAGCTTTTACAGAAAGTAACAATGTGGGGCGAGCCACGAAGTTGGCGGAGCCTTAGCGAATTGACACTGTTAGGGGGTGGGTCAATTTATGCAAATAGTTGTCGTCGTCGTCGTCGTCGTCGTTGTCGTCGTCGTCGTTGTCGTCGTCGTTACGATTTTGACATGCTAATAACTTTGTCGGATTTAAAGCTGCCAAGTTGAAAATTTGTAGGTATCAATATGAGCAAAAGTTGAGATTTTTGAGAGACTTTCAGACACCATCAGTGCAATGGTCTCCCGCTAGAGGGCCACATGTCTAAACATTAAATGCCCTCCCATTTCTTTGCTTTTAATCCGTTTAAGCTGAAACTTGGCAGATATGTATTAGACCATTAGCTGTGACTTTCAAGGGAGGCGAATCCATCTGCAGTTCTCCAGTCTGCCGCTAGAGGGCCAACGTGACTATTTGCATAAATTGACCTACCCCCTAACAGTGTCAATTCGCTAAGGCTCTGCCAACTTCGTGCTGCGCGAAGTCCCCACTTCGTGTATTATAAGTATGACTTAACTATTGCATATTTATTCAAATTTTATACAGTAGAGTAATGCATTTTCTACATTCTTCGATCACTTAAGAGGGGGGGGGGGGGGGGGGGGGGGGGAATAGAGGTAGGTTTGTAATTCGTGTAAATACAGTATGTAATAATTGTCAATAATTCTCTTATCTTAGGATTGATTTTTTTATGTGTTATATAATGCATTTTCTACATTCTTCTATCACTTAAGGGAGGGGGGGGGGGGGGGGTAGAGGTAGGTTTGTAATTCGTGTAAATACAGTATGTAATTGTCAATAATTATCTTATCTTAGGATTGATTTTTTATTTAATGTGTTTAATGCATTTACTACATTCTAGCAGTGTAATTCTTTGTTATTCTGAACTCTACTTGAGAAATACATCAATACTTTCGAATTTAATTATATTAACCAAACATATTGGAATTAATGCGATTACTAAAATTATGTTAAAATTGCTCGCTAAAATGTGACCTGATAAAAGTAAAATAAATAAGTAAATAGATTGCATCGAGTTATAAAATAATGAAATAACAGTTGTCCATCGTAATGCAGAACATCGTCCCGTGATAAGCGACCTCCACGTCTGAATTTAACAACTTTTATTTTTGAGCTATTGACTGTTAGGTCGTGGTCTCTGCAGTAGTCAAGTAATGCATCGAGTCCAATCTGAACTTGCGCAATGGAATTTCTACAAATAACTAGATCGTCGGCATACATGAATATAAGGCATCCAGTTGCTATAATAACTGCAGGGAGGTCGGAAACAAACAAGATGAATATGAGAGGGTATAGCTCAGTAGCATGTCAGCTTGAATAACTCCAATGGTCTGTGTGAGTGTGATCGGTTCCAGAACATAAATCCCAATTAATATACAAACAAAGTTTATTGCTAGTATGGCCCAATCACGGTGATACATTTTCGACTGATGCCAAATGCCAAGACGGCAATACATTAATACTTAATAAATCCTGAACATTATTGTGTGCTGATGGCCTAATTGTTGTATCATACAGTATGTAGCATGTTAAGTGAGCTCAAAACAAAATTATTTCCTGGCGTGCATATATTCTTAACTGGCGCCGAATGTATTTTAATTTGTATGCTACATTTTTTCTGGCGCACATCAATTTATAGAGTTCAGAGTGTTGGCGCGGCGCGATTTCCAATATTACTAGGCGCGGCGCGATTTTCATAATATCTGGCGCGTTATCCGGCGCGCTTTTTGTAAGGATTCCACTAGGGCCCGCACCCTGAAAAAATTACAATTTTTTTTTATATTTTGGTTGAAATCATTAAATCAATGGCGCTGAAAACGTCACATTGTCCTGTAATCAGGCTGTCAGGTACTGCATAGTGCAGTAGTGTCACGTGGAATTGCCCTATAAATGATAGCAAGACAGCAAGACACACAGAAAAACCGGGTTTGGTAACACACCATCTGACCATGCCATGACCAGACCATGCCTGCCTGCCTGCCTACATCATACATATACATCCACCAGTCCACCACACCATTACAGCATTAGACTCTATCTGTCTACTGTCTATGCCTGTATGCCTTAGGCCCTACACCTTATACCAGTATACCTGTGTAGACCTAAACAGGATGCAGGACAGCAAACCCCACCACAAAGCCGTTTCTACTCGGGCAGTCGGGGGTGGGGTGGGGGGGGGGGGGGGTGTTCTAACTCTTACATTCCTGCCAGCCTGCAGCAGTGCAGTCTAATATCAAATTAACTAAATCAGAATATACGTCTGTACGATATGGACAGGACAGCCGGATATGAATAGGCCTAAGTATGAAGTATCGGTACCGGTAAATTACAGTTTCGGTTTCGGCTGACCGGTACAGTACAGCAGACTAGCAGAGTAGGCCTACCGGCTGACCGGTAAACGGACAGGTTGTATCCAGACAAGTTGTATCCAGACAAGTTGTATCCAATTTCCTATTCTTAGCTTACAAAAGGACATTTTGTATCCCGATTTTCGGACATGTTGTATCCAACTTATTTACGTTGTAAATTAACTGTAATTCTATCCTATTGAATAATATAATTAACTAGGCGATCCATAATCATAATACTGTACATTATACGATTAATTAGTTCAGAGCATTTCTTTCTTTCTCCAATCAGGATTTCTCACTTTAATAGCATTGTGTAATGGAGGTCAAACAAATGACACTGCATCATGAATATGTAGAGGAGGTCAAACAAATGACACTGCATCATGAATATCAACTGTAAATCCATGTAGTAACAGTTTAATATTTTAGCGATCTCGATTATATGTTCAATTTGTAAATTACATTTTAATTAATTGAATTTTTAGTTATTGTACCAATACATTCTTCCTTGTATCAAAAAACTCCATGGCCGTGTATCAAAAAACTATACACGGTAATTCTAAACTTTGCCATGATGGCAAAATGTATTCCAAACGGAAAACCAACAAGGATGGGTCTGAAATGTGGGTTTGTACCAAACGACCCCACTGTATTGGTTCCGTAAAGACATTGACTCCACACTCAACCGAAGTCATTACTAGTAATCCCCATAACTGTATCGATTCTCCGATTGTGGAATTGTCAGAATTCCGACAGAGAATAGCGGACCAGGCCTCATCATCCCATACCAAACCCACCCAAATCTATTGTTCCTCACTTCGGGATCTTGATTCAAAGTTGCACACCAGTTTGCCGCAACGTGCATCACTGCTGCGGCAGATACGTCGTGTAAGATCACGCCACCTTCCCCCGGATCCGAAATCACTAAAGGAACTCTCATTCCATGGTGACTCCATCATAGATTTTATAACTTCAGATAATGGAGGAAAGTTCCTCCAATATGACAATGGTGTCAATGCTGATGAGAGAATTGTGGTATTCTGGACCGATGAATCTATGAAATTTCTACGTAGTTCGTCAGAATGGGGAGTTGATGGCACATTTGCAATCGCTCCCAAACCGTTTTACCAGTTATATATAGTCTGTGCCAAGGTGTACACTCGTATGCTGCCACTGCTTTATGCATTTCTCGAACGCAAAACAGAAACTACTTACTCGGAGTTATTCAATGTGATCGCCATGCAAGGGGCTTCACCTTCGGTTGTCCACGTGGACTTTGAGAAGGCGGCACACAACGCAATCATTGCGGCTTTCGGCGACAGTGTGACGTTTGTTTTCTGTTACTTCCATCTCCGGCAAGCGATTAACAAGCGCATTCAAGAGCTTGGATTGAAATCTCACTATCAGTCTAATTTGGAGTTTAGGTTATGGGCCTCCAAGATTTCTTCACTTGCTTTGCTGCCAACAGATAAAGTGAAAGATGGGTTCCGCATAATACAAGACATTGCCCCCAGGGAAGGCGCCGAACTGTTAACCTACTTCGACCGAACCTATCTGAGTGGACCTCGACGTATTCGTAGCGACAGCAATGGCCTTGTCTCGAAGATACGTTCTGCGGGACCCTTATTTGCAGTTGAGAAGTGGAATGTTCATGCAGCCACATTAAATGACTTTGGCAGAACTAACAATGCTTCAGAGGCTGTTAATCGTGATATTTCTACCATTATGCCATTTATACCATTATGCTGAGTCAGTCAGTCAGTCAGTGAGTTGTTCAGTTGTTTGTGCTATAGTAGCCTGTCAGCCTGTACCGGCTCGGCTCTCACTCTCAGTATTGCGCTTGCGCTGTATACAGGCAACAGCTGAACAGGTTAACAGGCTGACAGGTATAGGCCCTCCCATTTTTATATAAAATATAAAGGATTTTATGGACAGATGGATGCTCATTTAAACATTTTATTCATGTAGGCCTACTACAGTACTATATCGAATAAGCTAGTGAATTTTATTAACAGGTACACAGTAGGCCTATTAATTATAGGCCTACATTTAAATCTAATTAAAGAGTTGTTTCCATGTAATTGATTACTTTGCATCGTTCCGTCAGGCCGCAACGCTGGCAGCTGGCAGCGTTACCAGTGATATCTTGACACGGGGAATTAAAAAATGTAATCATCAATTATTATTTTTTTATTCTAACCAAAACAATATAGGCCTACGAAATTTAGGGATATGGACTGATGGAAATACACCTTACATCAATCACTGAATAAGGTTGACTTATATTGCCAGTGCAAACAAGTTCACTGGGTTTAGTAGAGAACTGCAGAACTGTGCGCGTACGGCACCGGTAATATTCTAACCTATAGCAAAGCAACCACACCACGACCAGTCGGCTTTGTTTTATTTTTTTTGCTTTACTGGTTGGGATTGGGTAGTTGTACATGTACAATATGTATGTACCTCGCGCTCGTACTGCGTACGCGTTCCTGCAGCTGTAATACTAAGGTCTAAACAGCTAAATGGAGTCAAAAACAGTAAATAATAAAATATTCAATAAAAATATGTAATACATGTTAGCGGTAGCCTATATGCCTGTTGCTGTTATGAACTGAACACTATACTGCACATAAAGCACAGTCTGACAAATGATAGCAGATAGCACCATAAAAGATAAATATGTCATAATGTTGGCAGCAATTTGAGGTCGGCTACTTTATAGAGTTACTACTGGCCAGACTTTGAACTTACTAGTATGGATTAATTTACTTTACTTTATTAACCAATGAATGACGCCAACGTCATGAATTTTCATGGAATTATTACATTAGTAGAATATGACTCATTAGCCATATGTTTGCAAACTCTACGTCATTTATTTCCATCATCATTCATTCTAGCATTCTCTAGATTATTCGCGTGTTCCCATGGAGTTCGCACATACTTAATCGATCACGGTTTTCTTATCTTAAGAATTCATAAATTCTTGCTATTAATTTATCGTTTCACAAACTCTATAGAACAAATTACTGTATATTGCAGTACTCTTCTATGAATTTATCATGTGTACAGGGCTGCTTCAACGCCTCCGCATTTTAGGCTGCAGCCTAGGGGCCTCGGCTTGATAGGGGGCCCCAAATTTGAAAATAACCAACGAGTGTAGATGTGTACTCCAAAAGTAATCCTTAAAAAAAGGCCCAACTCGGCTCCTAACTTCTACAGTATTTTATATCATAAAAGTATAAAAAGGTTTGTAAAAAAATATCCGCTCGCTTCGCTCCGTGTTTACAATGTGAGACAAAGCCACGAAGTCTAGGAGCCTTTGTGTAACTGTATAATCAGTGAACCGTCGGTGGTCGACATTTAAAATGTTTCAACGCAAATAAGTCGGTAAATCATGGATGAACATGAAATAGAACCATACTTGATACATCGGAATGATGTATGAAGTTTGGTTCTATTTCATGTTCATCCAGTAATAATTATTCAGTATTGTAAACAATATTGATTCAGTAATAATAGTAATATATTTTGTTACATTATGTCAACTTAACAGCGTTCTGGTGAATTACTCGTAACGCTGCAATGTTTAACTTGTTATAAAAATATGTTTAAATATGTTTAACTACTTTGCAGCGTTGGGGCCTATAGGACGAAACGCTGCAAAGTAATCAATGACGGCACTACTACAGTATGTGTACCCCTGCTCGGGATTTTTTTTGTAGTAGCTAGTTTTTGCTACATTTTTTTCTTAAATGTTCTATGTCATATTAGCTATAGTTTTGTAAAAAAAATGTTCTAGAACAAATATTTTTTGTTCTAGAACATTTTTTTAAAAATTTATAATTCCTAATAATACACCTTAAAATGTTAATATGTTACCTTTAAATACTTCATAATATTATTCTAGAATGTTTTTAATGTTTACAGTGTAGTAGGTTCGCTTTAACTGTTTTCATTAAATAAAATGCCACGTCACGAAAACAAAAAGTGCTCTAAAGATCCAAATATTATTGACATTTCCAAAGAATAGTATAAAAGAAAAGTATAATTTTGAAAAAAATTTTTTTTTTTTAATAATAGCTAACTTGGAAAATCACCAGCTAGCTAGCCTGATAATTTGTAATTGTTTTAAAAAAATTTAAATGTTTATAAATGATAAACAAACTATTTATTACACGTAGTTACTAATTTTTAATAAATTTTTTTTAATTTCTTTAAAAATACTAGCTAATTTGGAAAATCACTAGCTAGCCTGATAATTTGTATATTTAATGTTTATAGATAAATAAACTATTTATTACACATAATAACTAATTTTTAATAAATTTTTATTTTTAAATGTTCTAGAACAAAACATATTTGTTCTACAGTAGAACATAATTTTTTAAACCTTTTTTAACTTTTGCCCGCGCTATTAACCTTTTCTCCATCAGCTGCTTTCGGTAAATAAAATGCCTTGAGAATAGTGAAAAAAAAGTTCCACCTTTTTTCTAATGTAATAAATAATTATAGTTTTATTGTAATGAAAAATACTTTAGTTATAAAATAAAAATATAAGTATTGAGCAAACATGAATTTTTTTTATTATATGAAAACAGCATAGCTATATAAAAGTTGATTTTATACGACGTTTAAAAGAGTTATCCCCATTGGAAACAGGAGACATCCTGTTTTCCACGGACATACCCTGTAGTGTCGCTTTATACCAGTATCCCCGTAGGAGAAGCTATCGATGACGTCACAGACTTCGCTAATAAACATAAACATAGTATCAACTTGTTTGGACTCAGCATACCTGAATTTTATGGATTATTACAACTCGTTATAGATTTTAGCTATTTCGAGTTCGACCATAAATTTTATAAACAAAAAGATGGGATGGGTATGGGGAATAGGGCGGCGGCACCTTTTGCCATCATTTACATTCATATAAAAGAATCTCAGTACCTTAACACGTACCGACTAACACCAGAGTGTTGGTATCGGTTCTTGGACGATGGTTGGTCAGTGTGGAAACATGGGGAGGAAGAGTTGGGACAATTTCTAGATTTTATAAACGCACAACACATAAACATACAGTACACGATGGAACAATCTTACACCGGACTATAATTTTTAGACGTATACACCAAAGTCAATGACCAAGGAACCATAGACATAGAACCGTAGAGAAAACCCACAAACGCTGGTATCATACTGAACTACAATAGCCACCACCCGAAGTCAGTGATACTCAATACGGCTAGGAACCTAATACATAAAACGATCTTACACAGCTCTACAACGGTCGCCAAGCAACACGCCATACAAACCAACAGACAGTTACTCCACCAAAACAACTACCCTCCAGCAGTGGTCAATAGACTCATCACCCAATCTGACTCACCCGCATACCACATCCCTTCACAACGTACTCCACCCACAGCAGACAATCAACCGAAACACCCAATCATACTCCCCCACATCAACGAGGACGTTCGCAGGAAGGTAAAGGAGATATTAGAAGGTCTCCGTTTTCTAGAACCACCAGGGTTGTGTTCACACCGGGACGGAAATTAAAAGATATATTAATACAAACACGGCTCAACAAACCCAAATGCCCCAAACTACCTAACACAATATGTTACACATGTTCCCCCGGTACACGCAACTGCACAAAAAAGAACGTAATTTACCAAACTACGTGCAATTTATGCAAAGAGAGATACATAGGCGAAACATATAAACCCATTAGGATACGCACAATGGCACACAGGAACGCGGTACGAAACAATAACAAATCACGAAGGAGCTCCGTGGCGGCACACTACCTAGCCAGACATGGTCCATGGTCAGATGGCGCTCAACCACCAGGTCCTCCGCCGGTGCAGGAATTGGCCCGACAGGAAGATCAGCGAGAATGTATTGATACACCACCTGAACCCAGAAATAAACATACAACACCCCTCAGAATACGATAGCGGATGGTAACCGCGTACAACTACGCGTAGGCACATAGCACACCAGTTAAGTACTTACACAAAACATACAGTAGACACAGCACGCACGGTATATACACCCACGCACCCCAAAGCACACAGCCAGGGAGTACTACGGGGGGGGGGGGGGGGGGGGGCATTAGTTGAGTTATTTTGCACACATTTTTATACAGTAGCTTTAGTTCATTAATTCGTATATTATGTTCAGTTCTATCAATTTGGTGTAATTTAGTAGTATTTTAGACAGCCGTACCACCAACCAATAGGAAGCAAAAACAAGGGGAGGGGGGGTTGCATGCAACCCACCACTTACCGGTAAGGAATCACAGACTGTCCTGTAGTAGTTTAGCCCTGTAGTAGTTTAGTCCTGTATGTACTTCTGTACTTTACACCTGCATGCAGTCTAACTGAATTGAGTTGATAAAGGGCTGTTGCCCGAAATATACTCGGTTATTTCATTTTAAATCATATTTTTGGTCACTTAGAAAAAGGTCCTTCTAAACGCACTAACTCATTGTCTATTATTAATCGATTCGAGTGAAGCTTTAGGGCGAACAAACCGTACAGAATCTGATCATGGAAGATTTACCTCTAGTCTTAAAACTTCTGAGAGTTGTGATAACATTACCTTTTATTTGACAAACGTATTTCATTGGTCAACATACTGTAGCATGATGATATTAAAACAATTTGTTGATCAATAAAGATATAAATAATACATGATATATTTGCCATTCCTCATAACATTTGGAATAGCAACGATTGTAGTTGATGGATCACAAAAAATTATTTGCCTTTCTTCTTTCGTTTGGTCATTTTTCTATTTGTTTTCGAGTCTACAAGCATCTGTCCCTGTCGTTTAATGTCATCTCTGCTCAATACGTCATCGTCATCTCCAGAATCATCTTCATCTATAAAGGAAAGACAGCAAATACAAATGTATAGAGTATATTTAAAATATAAAAAAAAAACGGACATAAACCCAATAAATTTTGATTAAATGTGGCACGAAAGAAAAACGTCAATAAAAGAAAGTTGTGACGAATAAATAAGCTGATTATAGTGATAAACTAATATACTTTTTACTTGTTCTTTTTAAATACAATTTTCTCTTTTGAACTCGTTTTCTCCTCGTATTCAGCCCCTCCCCTCCTCCTCCTCCTCCGGAAAATGAAAAAGGCCGCACCCTGCCTCTTAAACATCTACAGCTCGGTAGTGAATATAATCACTTAACCGTAACTTACCATCATAAGGTTTATCAACTGCTTTTACGGGAAGTTTCACTCTTACATTGTAACGCGGTTGTCTCTCTTCTAAACTAGCGATATACTAAAAAATAACAAAATATTATAGAACCAATAAGTCAGTCCCCAATAGGAACAAATCAAACTATGTCCACCCAATATGATCATGTCAACGCCATCAAATGTAGAGGAATCCCGTCGAACGAAAGATACCCTGTCAACCCACGAGGGATCCCAACAATTAAATGTGGATCCTCTCAATACAAGAAATTGTTTAATATTTCAAAAATTGAACTTTATAATCAGTTGGGGGTTATCAGTTCATAAACCTAAATAAACGTCAGACAAGCAATGAGCAGACTGAATGAAGGGTAGGATAACTTCTGTAAACTTCATACAAATCAATAGAATACATAACTAGAGACGGCATCAAGACGCCGTTAAGCAAGTCGGAAGTCATCAATCAAATGTAAATTCCATCAACAAGCTGTCATTGGTGTTATTTTACCATTGCGCCTATGGCGTTTTTTCGTTAATCTCTATTTTTCGAGCCCACGGCTCATGGACGAAATAGCGGAACATACCAGGGACCTTAGAATCGCGGTATCTAGCCGCTGTGAAAATTTCATCAAAATCGTTAGAGTAGTTTAGGCTGTAGATCAGTCAGCCAGCCAGTCAGTCAGCCAGTCAATCAATCAGCCAACAATTCTTACAGTAATCAAGTCCTACGACTTGCTAATGATAATAATATCGTAGAGAATCAAGATTACTTACTGCAGCGTTTTCCAACTATAATTCAGCGGCATAAAAAACAATTAATAAAGTTAAGCAAAATAAATTGAAATAATTTATTATTCACTGACGGCAGTCAGTAAACATTAAATATAATAATAAATATAATATAATATATAATTATAAAATATAAAATATAATAAATATAACAATAATATCCCTAACCTCATCAACAATAATATCCCTAACCTCATCAACAATAATATCCCTAACCTCATCTTGCTCCATTTGTTCTCGAAGTTCCTCTAAGTTTTCCGGTTCTAATTCTTCGTCTAACTTTAGCAATTTATCTTCACAAATCATTAATAAATCCAAAACATACTCATCGCTATCCTTAGGGGCCTGCGTAGGTGGTTGGTCTCCTTTGGCCTATAAGTTTATAAGTAAACAACGTACTGCAATGGGTGTGTTGTGAGTCAATACCAATTAATAGCAGAGCGACAGAGATGAGTTATTGAAAATGGAATGTAATTAACAATATAATTCATAATAAACTACCCTTCAATTCAATGAATTACAATCGTATGCGATTTGCAGGACACTGAAGACTATACAGATACGGAACCACATTATGTCCACCAGTTGATCTTTATAGTATAAATTATTTTTGAAATATTTTGGAAGATCCGCATTCTTTCTGCTATTACTGCTATATAATTATTTTAAAGGACAATGAATTTAATATTATCCGTTACCATGGAAACGATCACAGAATCGACATTGTTACAACTTTATCAACATAACATTGGTGGTAAGGGTTGGTAAGGGTTGCCATTAAAAAATTTTGTTTTGTGTCAATGCAGTAAAATGTAAATGATATTCATGTACTCAACTTACAATACTTCGTCCATATTTCTAAGCAGCAATAAATATATTTAATAAAAACAAATTAAAATTAAAGTAAAGTAAATCATTAAATCATGGGGAATCCCACCACCCCAGAGGAGAGTTGTTCAATGGGGTAGACGACTCTGAAATTTTTTTTCGATTTTTCGTTGGTTTCATGTGAAAGAGCATGTGAAAAAACCCCAGAGAGCAATTTTACATCAGAAAAAAATAATATTGGCCGAGTTATTGAGTGGCAATTTTAAAACGCAAAATTAGCAACATCGAAAAATCAGGCCGTTTCAGCTGAAACTGCACGAGTGACGTCAGCCATAACACAGCAACAGTTGTCAAGCGCAGTTGATTGGCTAATATCAAGTATAATATTGCAGTATCTAAAATAAAACAAATAATAAATGTAGCTAAAAATTTATTTGGATGTGTATTTATGTTGTGTTAAGAATCGATTATAGGATAGCGGTATGGAGGCGATTATTCTAGAATAATATTTATTTCGCCCATACCTGTACCGTAGAGCTGTATGTAGCTAAAAACAAATATAGCTAGCTAAATATTGCCAGGCGTTTCATTAATCGATTTTTTAATCGTTTTTACAGCGAACAATGCGGGATCGGTAGATTAGCACTAGATGGAAATTATTTAGTTTTTTTGTCTAGTTATTTAGCTAGCTGGTAAAAATTCTAGAATTTTAAGGAGCATTTTTTTTCAATAGTGGCTACAGCGGTACAAGTAAACGTTATTATACAGTTACCATCAAGGTGTAATGGAGGCCGGTTTCGAAAAAGCGGACAGGAGAAACCTACCGGCTTTAACCTATGCTGCAATATTTCACTATACTTGTAGCAAACCAGAGAAAATAAGCCCGGAGTTCAGGAACGTGAATACCTTGAGGTTAGTTAAATTATGGTAAATGGTAAGTTAACCTATATATTATCTTCAAATCTTTTCAAGTAGATTCATTAAGTCATTAAGTAGGTCATAGTTAAGTCACAAGTAGTACAATACAAAATGAGTCACACGTGGTTCAAAGTGAGTCACAAGTGGCGCAAAGTGAGTCATAAGTAAAAGTGTCTGAGTCTGTACTCCCAGATATTCCCATTGGCGATATCTCCTTTGCAGAAGTGAAGGCTGCTGCAAAGAGCATTAAGACCAATCGTGCCAGTGGAGTAGATGGTGTTCCCCCTGAGGTCTTTAAAATACCTGAGTGTTTAAAGCTCATCTATCCCATCATAGTAGACATGTACCGAACAACAAGAGTCCCACAAGAAATGAAAACAAATAAGTTGGTGCCAGTTCCCAAGAAGGGCAACCTAACACTCTATGGTTCTTTTCGGGGAATCTCATTGATCTCGATTGCTGCAAAGCTATACAATAGGATTCTATTAAATCGCATCAGGGATCCCATTGAGAGACTGCTCCGTGGAAATCAGAATGGGTTCCGTAAAGGTCGTGGGACCATGGAGCCCATTTTGGCACTTAGAAGGATAATTGAAGAGTTATCAAAAAAGAAAGACAGGCATCTGGCTGTTATCTTTGTTGACTTCTTCAAGGCCTTTGATTCAGTCTCTCGCTAACGTATGTTCAGCATACTTTCATTATATGGGATTCCTGATGAAATTATTGCAGCAATCAGATCAGTATATGATGGTTCGACAACATTTGTGTCTACTGTTGACGGTGACACAGAACCATTTGAAGTGTTATGGGGCGTCCTCCAAGGAGACACACTTGCACCATTCTTATTCATTATTGTGGTTGACTATGTTCTACGCATGTCCTTAGATCATTATAATGATGATGGGGTGATGATAACTCCACCTACTGGCTCCAGAAGTCGAGGAAATCCTGCCAAGTACCTAACTGATCTAGACTTTGCTGATGACTTAGGAGTACTCTCAGAATCATTAGAGGGAGCCCAACGGCTCCTCAGCTCATTAGAACATGCTGCTTCTAGTGTTGGTCTTTTTATTAACTCCAGAAAGACCAAAATTCTGACAGTTAACTTTGAAAGTCCTCAGCAAGTCTCTGATCGGATGAGCATAAGCTCAAAGGATGGTATGCTTGAGCATGTGGACGACTTCTGTTACCTGGGATCATGGATCCGGAAGTCAGGTGAGGACCTTCGAATACGTAAGGGAAAGGCATGGGCAGCCTTGAATAGGCTTTCCAGGATTTGGAAGTCACCGAGAATTAATCGGAAACTTAAGGTCCGATTATTTAGAGCAGCAGTAGTTCCAGTACTCCTCTACGGGAGTCCATGCTGGGCTCTAACTGCTGAGGACACCAAATCTCTGGATGGCACATTCACAAGAATGCTACGCCGGGTTCATTGTGTCAAGTACAATGCACACATCTCCAACCAGACACTATATAACATTGGAGGTGTCTCATTGGTTCCCCCAAGCTTGACACTAGAACAAAATCGCCTCCGCTTTGCAGGACATTGCTTTCGCCGTGAGGACCAGCCAGTGCATAATCTTGTACTTTGGCAGCCTCATGGAGTGAATAAGCATGGTGGACAGCCCATGACTTTCTTGAGACGCATCTTAAAGGACACTGGCCTTAAAGATGCGGATGATCTAGCAAGTGTCATGGGTGATAGGGAGTTGTGGCGGTGCAATTTTGTTGACAAGCCGGCACAGCATTCTTAAAAATGCAGCTGCAATGCAGCATGCCGATCCTAGTAGTAGAGTCATAAGTAGTACAAAATGAGTCACAAGTAGTACACAGTTGGTCATAAGAAGTTCATAGTTAAGTCACAAATAGTTCAAAGTGAGTCACACGTGGTTCTAAGTGAGTCACAAGTAGCGCTAAGTGAGTCAAAAGTAGTACAAAGTGAGTCACAAGTAGTACAAAGTGAGTCACAAGTAGTACAAAGTGAGTCACAAGTAGTACACAGTAGGTCATAAGAAGTTCATAGTTAAGTCACAAGTAGTTCAAAGTGAGTCACAAGTAGCGCAAAGTGAGTCATAAGTAGTACAAAGTGAGTCACAAGTAGTACAAAGTGAGTCACAAGTAGTACACAGTAGGTCATAAGAAGTTCATAGTTAAGCCACAAGTAGTTCAAAGTGAGTCACACGAGGTTCTAAGTGAGTCACACGTGGTTCTAAGTGAGTCACAAGTAGCGCAACGTGAGTCATAAGTAGTACAAAGTGAGTCACACGTGGTTCTAAGTGAGTCACAAGTAGCGCAACGTGAGTCATAAGTAGTACAAAGTGAGTCACAAGTAGTACAAAGTGAGTCACAAGTAGTACAATATAAGTCATAAGTAGTACAAAGTAAGTCATAAGTAGTACACAGTAGGTCATAAGAAGTTCATAGTTAAGTCACAAGTAGTTCAAAGTGATTCACAAGTAGCGCAAAGTGAGTCATAAGTAGTACAAAGTGAGTCACAAGTAGTACAAAGTGAGTCACAAGTAGTACACAGTAGGTCATAAGAAGTTCATAGTTAAGTCACAAGTAGTTCAAAGTGAGTCACAAGTAGCGCAAAGTGAGTCATAAGTAGTACAAAGTGAGTCACAAGTAGTACACAGTAGGTCATAAGAAGTTCATAGTTAAGTCACAAGTAGTTCAAAGTGAGTCACAAGTAGCGCAAAGTGAGTCATAAGTAGTACAAAGTGAGTCACAAGTAGTACAAAGTGAGTCACAAGTAGTACACAGTAGGTCATAAGAAGTTCATAGTTAAGTCACAAGTAGTTCAAAGTGAGTCACAAGTAGCGCAAAGTGAGTCATAAGTAGTACAAAGTGAGTCACAAGTAGTACAAAGTGAGTCACAAGTAGTACACAGTAGGTCATAAGAAGTTCATAGTTAAGCCACAAGTAGTTCAAAGTGAGTCACACGAGGTTCTAAGTGAGTCACACGTGGTTCTAAGTGAGTCACAAGTAGCGCAACGTGAGTCATAAGTAGTACAAAGTGAGTCACAAGTAGTACAAAGTGAGTCACAAGTAGTACAATATAAGTCATAAGTAGTACAAAGTAAGTCATAAGTAGTACACAGTAGGTCATAAGAAGTTCATAGTTAAGTCACAAGTAGTTCAAAGTGAGTCACAAGTAGCGCAAAGTGAGTCATAAGTAGTACAAAGTGAGTCACAAGTAGTACAAAGTGAGTCACAAGTAGTACAAAGTGAGTCACAAGTAGCGCAAAGTGAGTCATAAGTAGTACAAAGTGAGTCACAAGTAGTACAAAGTGAGTCACAAGTAGTACACAGTAGGTCATAAGAAGTTCATAGTTAAGTCACAAGTAGTTCAAAGTGAGTCACAAGTAGCGCAAAGTGAGTCATAAGTAGTACAAAGTGAGTCACAAGTAGTACAAAGTGAGTCACAAGTAGTACACAGTAGGTCATAAGAAGTTCATAGTTAAGCCACAAGTAGTTCAAAGTGAGTCACACGAGGTTCTAAGTGAGTCACACGTGGTTCTAAGTGAGTCACAAGTAGCGCAACGTGAGTCATAAGTAGTACAAAGTGAGTCACAAGTAGTACAAAGTGAGTCACAAGTAGTACAATATAAGTCATAAGTAGTACAAAGTAAGTCATAAGTAGTACACAGTAGGTCATAAGAAGTTCATAGTTAAGTCACAAGTAGTTCAAAGTGAGTCATAAGTAGTTCATAGTTAAGTCACAAGTAGTACAAAGTGAGTCACACGTAGTTCTAAGTGAGTCACAAGTAGCGCAATATGAGTCATAAGTAGTTCATAGTTAAGTCACAAGTAGTACAAAGTGAGTCACACGTGGTTCTAAGTGAGTCACAAGTAGTACAAAGTAAGTCACAAGTAGTTCATAGTTAAGTCATAAGTAGTTCATAGTTAAGTGACAAGTAGTTCAAAGTGAGTCACACGTGGTTCTAAGTTAGTCACAAGCAGCGCAAAGTGAGTCATAAGTAGTACAAAGTGAGTCACAAGTAGTACAAAGTGAGTCACAAGTAGTACACAGTAGGTCATAAGTAGTTCATAGCTAAGTCACAAGTAATACAATACAAAATGAGTCACACGTGGTTCAAAGTGAGTCACAAGTAGCGCAAAGTGAGTCATAAGTAGTACAAAGTAAGTAATAAGTAGTTCATAGTTAAGTCTCAAGTAGTACAATACAAAGTGAGTCAAACGTGTTCAAAGTGAGTCACAAGTAGCCCAAAGTGAGTCATAAGTAGTACAAAGTGAGTCACAAGTAGTACAAAGTAAGTCATACGTAGTTCATAGTTAAGTCACAAGTAGTTCAAAGTAGGTCACACGTGTTTCTAAGTGAGTCACAAGTAGTTCAAAGTGAATCACAAGTAGATAAAGAAAGTCACACGAGTATACGGGGTGTTGATTTGACTTTAACAATAACAGAGTAACAATAAACACTCATCCCTTTAACACTAACAGAGTAACAATAAACACTCACCACTTTAAGTAACACTAACAGAGTAACAATAAACACTCACCCCTTTAACACTAACAGAGTAACAATAAACATTCACCCCTTCAACACTAACAGAGTAACAATAAACACTCACCCCTTTAACACTAACAGAGTAACAATAAACACTCACCCCTTTAAGTAACACTAACAGAGTAACAATAAACACTCACCCCTTTAACACTAACATAGTAACAATAAACACTCACCCCTTTAACATTAACAGAGTAACAATAAACACTCACCCCTTTAACACTAACAGAGTAACAATAAACACTCACCCCTTTAACACTTAACAGAGTAACAATAAACACTCACCCCTTTAACACTAACAGAGTAACAATAAACACTCACCCCTTTAAGTAACACTAACAGAGTAACAATAAACACTCACCCCTTTAACACTTAACAGAGTAACAATAAACACTCACCCCTTTAACACTAACAGAGTAACAATAAACACTCACCCCTTTAACACTAACAGAGTAACAATAAACACTCACCCCTTTAACACTTAACAGAGTAACAATAAACACTCACCCCTTTAACACTAACAGAGTAACAATAAACACTCACCCCTTTAACACTTAACAGAGTAACAATAAACACTCACCCCTTTAACACTAACAGAGTAATAATAAACACTCACCCCTTTAACACTAACAGAGTAACAATAAACACTCACCCCTTTAAGTAACACTAACAGAGTAACAATAAACACTCACCCCTTTAACACTAACAGAGTAACAATAAACACTCACCCCTTTAACACTAACAGAGTAACAATAAACACTCACCCCTTTAAGTAACACTAACAGAGTAACAACAAACACTCACCCCTTTAACACTAACAGAGTAACAATAAACACTCACCCCTTTAACACTAACAGAGTAACAATAAACACTCACCCCTTTAACACTAACAGAGTAATAATAAACACTCACCCCTTTAACACTAACAGAGTAACAATAAATACTCACCCCTTTAAGTCACACTAACAGAGTAACAATAAACACTCACCCCTTTAAGTCACACAAACAGAGTAACAATAAACACTCACCCCTTTAACACTAACAGAGTAACAATAAACACTCACCCCTTTAACACTTAACAGAGTAACAATAAACACTCACCCCTTTAACACTAACAGAGTAACAATAAACACTCACCCCTTTAAGTAACACTAACAGAGTAACAATAAACACTCACCCCTTTAACACTAACAGAGTAACAATAAACACTCACCCCTTTAAGTAACACTAACAGAGTAACAATAAATACTCACCCCTTTAAGTAACACTAACAGAGTAACAATAAACACTCACCTCTTTAAGTAACACTAACAGAGTAACAATAAACACTCACCCCTTTAAGTAACACTAACAGAGTAACAATAAACACTCACCCCTTTAAGTAACACTAACAGAGTAACAATAAACACTCACCCCTTTAACACTAACAGAGTAACAATAAACACTCACCCCTTTAACACTAACAGAGTAACAATAAACACTCACCCCTTTAACACTAACAGAGTAACAATAAACACTCACCCCTTTAACACTAACAGAGTAACAATAAACACTCACCCCTTTAACACTAACAGAGTAACAATAAACACTCACCCCTTTAACACTAACAGAGTAACAATAAACACTCACCCCTTTAACACTAACAGAGTAACAATAAACACTTACCCCTTTAACACTAACAGAGTAACAATAAACACTCACCCCTTTAACACTAACAGAGTAACAATAAACACTCACCCCTTTAAGTAACACTAACAGAGTAACAATAAACACTCACCCCTTTAACACTAACAGAGTAACAATAAACACTCACCCCTTTAACACTTACCCCTTTAACACTAACAGAGTAACAATAAACACTTACCCCTTTAACACTAACAGAGTAACAATAAACACTCACCCCTTTAAGTAACACTAACAGAGTAACAATAAACACTCACCCCTTTAACACTAACAGAGTAACAATAAACACTCACCCCTTTAAGATGCCCTAGTTTATGATCTAGATGATCCACTCCCGCTTTGACATCAACTAGGATCGATGATTTGTCTGTAAATTCGTCTTCTAAATCGTCTCGCCTCAACTCTTCTTTCTCAAGGTGCTCTTGAAATTCTTCCAGCATTTGCTGCCCTCTAAAATATTAAATATGAAATGAAAGATGATTAAGTAGCAATGAATGATATTTTATATTAGGGGGGGGGGGGGGGGGGGGGGGGGGGGTATAGTACGATGAACGGTACTTTCCGTAGTAAACATTCAATTTCTTCTGTTTAGTGACGGCGTATTACCTACAGCTTCTTTGCAAAACTGTGCCCAACAAAATTATCATAATATTTCCAAGGTGGATCAGTGGAGAAATAATTATTGGATGGCGCAGGTAATAATGGGCGGAGATAATGTACTAGTTAAGATTTAAGAAACCATTAATTAGTAATTTTCTATTCGTCGAGTCTTCTCAGTCATGTATAATGTGGTTGTCTGGCGTATCCGTCCAAATACTAAACATATCACGCTAATTAGCTATTAACCCAATAACCTCGCTACGCTCGGTAAATAAAATATCTCGAGGATAAATTGTGAAAATAACATTCTACATTATTTACCATGCAATACATTATTATTATTATGTAATATAGTTAATATAGTCAACAAGCTAAAGACTCTCAAATCGTTAAATTCATCGTTATTCAACAACGTACGAAATTTAAATTCTATTTAAATAATTTGTGATTTAATTTTAATCTTGAATGCCCCTCTCTGTTTCCGACGGTATAAGGTGTTCGTGTCTAACTGACTGTCAACCTTTACAATTTAATTACTTAAATGTCTATAGGTTTATAAGTTTACCAAAAGATATATAATATCTTGGGTGATGGCAAAATTTACCTTTAACGAAATAAAAAATATGCTGGATATTTACTGCTCGATTGTTAAAATACAAAAACTGTTGTTACCTTACAGCTACACGGATTGATTGGATTATGACTGATTAGACTGGAATAATTAGACACGTTTCACAAGATACGATTTGTAGATTGTATCAGAGATACAGAACTAGAGAACTAGAAGAGAGATGTAGAACTTGAATATCTGAAATACCGCAGCATTCTACTTCGTTTCCACACCGATTTGGCTAATCTTTTTGATACGTCCAATATCAAGAAATCAAAACTAAGCAAATCAAAGGACTCTAGATTATCGAAAGAACCAGAATCCGCAATCTCAGAGATGGTTCCCAACAAGTGTTCGGTATCCTCTTGAACTAGTTTATATAGAACAATCGTAAGTTTAATTATACTAGGCAGAGATCGCAGCACGTTCATCAGACTTCCGCATTTCTTTGTAGTTAAGTGGAGAGTTTGGATCTTTATATTTATAGCGTGGTCTATAGAGTCTGCTAACAGCGTCAACTTGATTACGTTTGGAAATATGTTTCCTAAATCAGCCAACGACAATGGATCATTGTCGGCCTTCTTAACATGGAAGGTCAAGTCTGTGACTTGAGGTAAACTAATTCCTCTACGAACAGTTTGCCAAAGAGAAACTGGAACATTATCAACCCAATTCCAGATTAACACCAACCGAGTCAAGTTGGGTAACTCTTTGAGTTGATCAAATAATTGGACAACGTCCTGGTCATTAGTGACTTTCAACACGAGCGTCTTGATTGTTTCTCTGCAATAAGGAATAAGGAAGTCCCTAACCTTCTGAGTAACTTCTGAATTAATGTTGAAAAATCGGAAGCGGAAGTCATTGGAAATTTGACGGTCGATAAAATACTGGAGTACCTCAAATGAATTTTCTGTATTAATCTCGAGATGTGGGAGCGTTATCTGTAACTCGACTAGATGAGCCACTGAAATGTTGTCACAAAACTTTAAATAGAGCTTCTGTAATTCCTTCAGACGAGTTACACGTCTTAGTTTGGTGATGGTGATCTCGGATGTTGACACATCCAAAACTTTTAATTTCTTGCACCTTTTTATAATAGCAGCGAGAATTGTATCATTTATGTCGATTATCATTATAGATGTGAGCCGTGAAAACCGAACTCCTCTTCCAAAAACGTTTTTTATTCTTCTTCTATATCCATCCCTATCATCTTCATAGACCAATGAAATCTCTAAAAATGTCAAGACACCTGACATTCTTGGGATCCACTTTAATAGTGTAAAATAAATATCTAGAGAAAATTCCCTCACAAACTCGTTGTCTAGGATAAGTTCGAATGTTCTAAAATCCCATTTCCAGCTCAGATAAATATCACTATAGGTGTCCATGACACCGGCCAACTTCGGTTCCTCTAGACCCCTTAGATGATCGGGTGACATGGGAGATAAAAAAACTGTGAACTTTAATAGCAACTCTTCAAACGCCATAACGTAGGCGTGCAGAATATATCGACGTATGCCAAGTTCAAGGGCCGGCGGCGTCATCACACTTGCTATGGTACCCATCCAGGCGTTGAGGTCGGCCAAATCGCGGTCGGCTTCGTAACCAACCGAGGTGTTCGACCTTAATGTGGGGAGTCGCGGCAGACAGTCAGACATACTCAGACAGTTGCGTGTGCGCACCGCCACAGATGGTTGCGTTACGGGTGAGCTGCGCTGGAAATGCCTTTCCCATCTTCGAACTTCTGTGTTGACCATCCCTTTAACAAACGCTCTGACTATAGTGGCGATGGAAACTTCTGTCAATGTTAACATTCGGCAGTCCTTGTTTAGAATAACCCGTGGTATTTTTTCCATCTTGCTACTTTATTTATAAATCATCTTATAATGCGAAATTGCGTAGTATTATACTAGTTAGTTATGGTGATTTTTTAAAACATACAAGAGATATGGGGGGGGGGGGGGGGGATGACTGGAAACTGGACTCAAGGTACTAATGCAGTATGCGTACCGTACACCCTCCACCACTTTTTCTTAGTGGCTAGTTTTTGCAAATTTTTAAGGAATACGTTCTATAACAAAAATCCTAAATTTAAAAAAAATTCATGTTCTAGAACAAATATTATTTATTCTAGAATATTTAATGAAAAATGCTATCCCAGCCAAATCTTTTACACAAGCTAGTGTTTGCTACATATTTATGATAATGTTCTAACACATGAAAAGTATTTTCTAATAAAAATATTCGTGTTCTATAACAAATATTTATGGTCTTGAAAAGTTTTCAAAGTACGCCGGGATTATTTTTAAATCCGATTTCTAAGGCCTGAACATCTACCGAAGCCATATATAATATAAAATATCACTCACAACATAACATTCGTAATAATAAATGAATAATAAATAAATAATTTTTAATATTATTTATGTTTTTCTTATCGAGTCTCAGACCCTTGCTCCGGCACTTATTATTTATATTTTTGGTATCGAGACATACACGCCCTTTCGAAGACATCAGTGTGGACGTCTTTGCCCTAGGTAAGAAGCACTTACTCGCTTTGGTGGACCGGTACTCCAGGTTCCTGCCACCTGACGCCACAGCAACGATTGTGGCGCTAAAAAACTGGTTCGTCTAATATGGTCTACCTATGCGGAGTGGTAATGCGGTTGTGACTGGCGAGACCTGCTACCCGGCGAGACCCCTTGGTTACGGAGACCGAGGGGGTCCCAGACACGGAAATCGTTCTCGGACACCGGGCCCTGAATCCGTACCAGACTCAACCGGAATCCGAAATCGCTATCCGGACAGAAACCGGAAAATTCCCAAAGATATGGCTCTACACCAGGCACATCCGCAATACCAATGGTAAACTCCCCTGGTTCAAAGGCACCATCTAACGCCAGTGATACTTATAAAACTTTTCACACGTTTATTGTGAACAAGTGTCGACTTAAAACGGGCACTTATCCCCTACGGTCATATGTGGAACAGCTAATATAATGGTCTCTCTAGGAAAGAAATAGAATGCAAAGGCATCAAATCCACTGCGGTGTTGTCTAAAATTCTATATTCAAGAAGAATAAATACAGTAAAGACACTAGGTAGTGTTAAAAAATGTATATATATTAGATTTTATAAGTAAGAGTAAGTCTATTTGGTTGCATTTTAAGAATTGTTAGTTTTCAAAGCCTTATATTTTCTGGTTCACAGGTTATCACTGTTTGAAAAAAATATTTTCTGGAAGTAAAATTTATCACTCCTCTACAACATGATCATTGAAAATTAATGTTAACATCTACTTTGGGATGTGTAGAGCGAAAAATAGTGGTATTCCATATATGGCACAGTATGCACTCATGGTAACAGTAAGTTTTAAACCTAAGTGCATACAGGTCCATGACGTGGAACACCATAGTGGTTTAGCCAATCAGAGCCTCTATCTGTTGAACCCACCATAGTACTTATTAGCCTGCTACAATCTTTCTCCCCTGTCACTTAACTACTTCATTATATTAGCTCCTGTCAAAATTAATAACTACTGAATCATTTATTTAAAAAATTGTTATTCTAGAATTATAACATTTTTGTTATTTAGTAATATTGCTGGTTACTGTAGAAAACCTAAGATGTACTTGTTTTATATAGACTGTCTTTCTTTCTAGGTGTTGCCCAGCAAATATTATATACAATACATGAACTACATTGTATATGGATTATATATTTTCATTATGTTGTAGAAATAATAATTACAAAATGTTAATTTAATTTTTTTTTGATTGTATGCCTATTCAATTCTATTTTCGTGTGAGGATAACGGTGTTATTCAACATCTAAACATTCCCCATTAAAAATGATTCTGACTTGTAATTCGGATGAATCTATTTCTACGACCGAATTTTTGAGGTTCCAGTAGTAATTCCGTTGAGGAGATTTTATGGCTCTCGACTTCAAGAAACACCCCAAGGGCTCACATAATCAGAAACAATACCGAATTACACATCAGAGACATCTGGGGAGTAGGAAGGGATATTCAAAATGAAAACCAAGGGGGTGCTATCAGTAGAGGAAGGAGACGATGAAATCCAAGGGGGTGCCATCAGTAGAGGAAGGAGACGATGAAATCCAAGGGGGTGCTATCAGTAGAGGAAGGAGACGATAAAAACCAAGGGGGTGCTATCAGTAGAGGAAGGAGACGATAAAATCCAAGGGGGTGCTATCAGTAGAGGAAGGAGACGATGAAATCCAAGGGGGTGCTATCAGTAGAGGAAGGAGACGATGAAATCCAAGGGGGTGCTATCAGTAGAGGAAGGCGACGATGAAATCCAAGGGGTGCTATCAGTAGAGGAAGGAGACGATGAAATCCAAGGGGTGCTATCAGTAGAGGAAGGAGACGATGAAATCCAAGGGGTGCCATCACTAGAGGAAGGAGACGATAAAATCCAAGGGGGTGCTATCAGTAGAGGAAGGAGACGATGAAATCCAAGGGGGTGCTATCAGTAGAGGAAGGAGACGATGAAATCCAAGGGGGTGCTATCAGTAGAGGAAGGCGACGATGAAATCCAAGGGGTGCTATCAGTAGAGGAAGGAGACGATGAAATCCAAGGGGTGCCATCAGTAGAGGAAGGAGACGCTGAAAACCAAGGGGTGCTATCACTAGAGGAAGGAGACGATGAAATCCAAGGGGTGCCATCACTAGAGGAAGGAGACGATGAAATCCAAGGGGGTGCTATCAGTAGAGGAAGGAGACGATGAAATCCAAGGGGTGCCATCAGTAGAGGAAGGAGACGATGAAATCCAAGGGGGTGCTTTCAGTAGAGGAAGTATACGATGAAAACCAAGGGGTGCTATCAGTAGAGGAAGGAGACGATGAAATCCAAGGGGTGCCATCAGTAGAGGAAGGAGACGATGAAATCCAAGGGGTGCTATCAGTAGAGGAACGAGACGATGAAATCCAAGGGGTGCTATCAGTAGAGGAAGGCGACGATGAAATCCAAGGGGTGCCATCAGTAGAGGAAGGAGATGATGAAATCCAAGGGGGTGCCATCAGTAGAGGAAGGAGACGATGAAATCCAAGGGGTGCTATCAGTAGAGGAAGGAGACGATGAAATCCAAGGGGGTGCTATCAGTAGAGGAAGGAGACGATGAAATCCAAGGGGGTGCTATCAGTAGAGGAAGGAGACGATGAAATCCAAGGGGTGCCATCAGTAGAGGAAGGAGACGATGAATTCCAAGGGGGTGCTATCAGTAGAGGAAGGAGACGATGATATCCAAGGGGTGCTATCAGTAGAGGAAGGAGACGATGAATTCCAAGGGGGTGCTATCAGTAGAGGAAGGAGACGATGATATCCACGGGGTGCTATCAGTAGAGGAAGGAGACGATGAAATCCAAGGGGTGCTATCAGTAGAGGAAGGAGACGATGAAATCCAAGGGGGTGCTATCAGTAGAGGAAGGAGACGATGAAATCCAAGGGGTGCCATCAGTAGAGGAAGGAGACGATGAAATCCAAGGGGGTGCGCTATCAGTAGAGGATGGAGACGATGAAATCCAAGGGGTGCCATCAGTAGAGGAAGGAGATGATGAAATCCAAGGGGGTGCTATCAGTAGAGGAAGGAGACGATGAAATCCAAGGGGTGCTATCAGTAGAGGAAGGAGACGATGAAATCCAAGGGGTGCCATCACTAGAGGAAGGCGACGATGAAATCCAAGGGGTGCCATCAGTAGATGAAGGAGACGATGAATTCCAAGGGGGTGCCATCAGTAGAGGAAGGAGACGATGAAATCCAAGGGGTGCTATCAGTAGAGGAAGGAGACGATGAAATCCAAGGGGGTGCCATCAGTAGAGGAAGGAGACGATGAAATCCAAGGGGTGCCATCAGTAGAGGAAGGAGACGATGAAATCCAAGGGGGTGCTATCAGTAGAGGAAGTATACGATGAAAACCAAGGGGGTGCTATCAGTAGAGGAAGGAGACGATGAAATCCAAGGGGTGCCATCAGTAGAGGAAGGAGACGATGAAATCCAAGGGGTGCTATCAGTAGAGGAACGAGACGATGAAATCCAAGGGGTGCTATCAGTAGAGGAAGGAGACGATGAAATCCAAGGGGTGCTATCAGTAGAGGAAGGAGACGATGAAATCCAAGGGGGTGCTATCAGTAGAGGAAGGAGACGATGAAATCCAAGGGGGTGCTATCAGTAGAGGAAGGAGACGATGAAATCCAAGGGGTGCCATCAGTAGAGGAAGGAGACGATGAATTCCAAGGGGGTGCTATCAGTAGAGGAAGGAGACGATGATATCCAAGGGGTGCTATCAGTAGAGGAAGGAGACGATGAATTCCAAGGGGGTGCTATCAGTAGAGGAAGGAGACGATGATATCCACGGGGTGCTATCAGTAGAGGAAGGAGACGATGAAATCCAAGGGGTGCTATCAGTAGAGGAAGGAGACGATGAAATCCAAGGGGGTGCTATCAGTAGAGGAAGGAGACGATGAAATCCAAGGGGTGCCATCAGTAGAGGAAGGAGACGATGAAATCCAAGGGGGTGCGCTATCAGTAGAGGAAGGAGACGATGAAATCCAAGGGGTGCCATCAGTAGAGGAAGGAGATGATGAAATCCAAGGGGGTGCTATCAGTAGAGGAAGGAGACGATGAAATCCAAGGGGTGCTATCAGTAGAGGAAGGAGACGATGAAATCCAAGGGGTGCCATCACTAGAGGAAGGCGACGATGAAATCCAAGGGGTGCCATCAGTAGATGAAGGAGACGATGAATTCCAAGGGGGTGCCATCAGTAGAGGAAGGAGACGATGAAATCCAAGGGGTGCTATCAGTAGAGGAAGGAGACGATGAAATCCAAGGGGGTGCCATCAGTAGAGGAAGGAGACGATGAAATCCAAGGGGTGCCATCAGTAGAGGAAGGAGACGATGAAATCCAAGGGGGTGCTATCAGTAGAGGAAGTATACGATGAAAACCAAGGGGGTGCTATCAGTAGAGGAAGGAGACGATGAAATCCAAGGGGTGCCATCAGTAGAGGAAGGAGACGATGAAATCCAAGGGGTGCTATCAGTAGAGGAACGAGACGATGAAATCCAAGGGGTGCTATCAGTAGAGGAAGGCGACGATGAAATCCAAGGGGTGCCATCAGTAGAGGAAGGAGATGATGAAATCCAAGGGGGTGCCATCAGTAGAGGAAGGAGACGATGAAATCCAAGGGGTGCTATCAGTAGAGGAAGGAGACGATGAAATCCAAGGGGGTGCTATCAGTAGAGGAAGGAGACGATGAAATCCAAGGGGGTGCTATCAGTAGAGGAAGGAGACGATGAAATCCAAGGGGTGCCATCAGTAGAGGAAGGAGACGATGAATTCCAAGGGGGTGCTATCAGTAGAGGAAGGAGACGATGAAATCCAAGGGGGTGCTATCAGTAGGAGGAAGGAAAGGGTAATAATAAGGGAAGGAGTAAGGGTAATAAGGGAAGGAGAAAGGGTAATAAGGGAAGGAGAAAGGGTAATAAGGGAAGGAGAAAGGGTAATAAGGGCAAGGAGAAAGGGTAATAAGGGAAGGGATAAAGGGTAAATAAGGGGAGGAGAAAGGGTAATAAGGGAAGGAGAAAGGGTAATAAGGGGAGGATAAAGGGTAATAAGGGGAGGATAAAGGGTAATAAGGGTAATAAGGGATAATAAGGGAAGGAGAAAGGGTAAAAAGGGAAGGAGAAAGGTAATAAGGGAAGGATAAAGGGTAATAAGGGAAGGAGAAAGGGTAATAAGGGAAGGAGAAAGGGTAATAAGGGAAGGAGAAAGGGTAATAAGGGAAGGAGAAAAGGGTAATAAGGGAAGGAGAAAGGGTAATAAGGGAAGGATAAAGGGTAATAAGGGGAGGATAAAGGGTAATAAGGGAAGGAGAAAGGGTAATAAGGGAAGGAGAAAGGGAAATAAGGGAAGGAGAAAGGGTAATAAGGGAAGGAAAAAGGGTAATAAGGGAAGGAGAAAGGGTAATAGGGGAAGGAGTAAAGGGTAATAAGGGAAGGAGAAAGGGTAAAAAGGGAAGGAGAAAAGGGTAAAAAGGGGAGGATAAAGGGTAATAAGGGAAGTGTTTACTGTGAAAGATCACCCATGGTGGAGAACAGGTATTCCTTTTAGGAAACAGACTGGAAATGTTTACTGTGGATGATCCCCCATGGTATGGTGGTGAACAGACATTCCTTTAGGAAACAGAGTGGAAGGGTTTACTGTGCAAGATCACTCATGATGGATAACAAGCATTCCTTTAGGAAACAAAGTGGGAGGGTTTATTGTGGAAGATCAATCAAGTTTGTGAACAGGAATTCCTTTAGGAAACAGAGTGGAATGGTTTACTGTGGAAGATCACCCATACATGGTGGTGAACAGGCATTCCTTTAGGAAACCAGTGTGGAAGAGTTTACTGTGGAAGATCAATCAAGTTTGTTAACAGGCATTCCTTTAGGAAACAGAGTGGAAGGTTTTACTGTGGAAGATCACCCATGGTGGTGAACAGACATTATTTTAGGAAACAGAGTGGAAGGGTTTACTGTGGAAGATCACCCACACCCATGCATGGTGGTGAACAGGCATTCCTTTAGGAAACAGAGTGGAAGGGTTTACTGTGAAACATCGAATAAGTTGGTGAACAGGCATTCCTTTAGGTAACAGAGTAGAAGGGTTTACTGTGGGAGGTCTCCCATGGTGGTGAACAGGCCAGTTCCTTGGCTTAAGGGGGGGTACACCATTATGGTCCAAAATACTGTATGTCGAAATTTTTTTTATGCTCTATTATAATGCACCATTGAATGGTGTTTCCAAATCTGAAAAACCGCTATTTAATAGCTCTTTAGTTTTCAAGTTATGACAATTTCCATTTAGGGAATCCTATTGAAATTACTATTACTATGTATAATGAAAGTATGCTGAACATACATGAGCGAGAGACTGAATCAACGGCCTTGAAGAAGTCAACAAAGATAACAGCCAGATGCCTTGCCTATGGTCAGAGAATGATCCAACTCTGTAACTTGGCAATCGCTCAAATCCATCCAGCTGAATGGCACAGTAGAGTAAACTAAAGTATATTCCCTATACAATGTTCTGAAGGGGAGACTGACAGAGAGTCCAACAATAAAACATTTTGCAATAATGTTGACATTAATGTAGCCAACTCACTGTGTACTTAAGTCATTCAGCTTACATTAGCAGAGGGAGATATTCCCATAGAGTGCGCATTGGGAAGAGTAATTCAGCTGAGGCAATAATAGATTTCAAAACTAAACCAACCAGTTAATATTTGCTTTGACAGAGTGTCCTAGGGCCTAAACAAACAGTATGGGTGTACTAAGTACAATAATCTTGGCAACCTCATCGATTTATACTAAGCCTTGTGTAGAAATCCCATTACATAAGCCATTTTTCATCACGACACCAGCTGTTATTGGTGTTATTTTACCATTGCGCCTATGGCGTTTTTTCGTTTATGTCTATCTTTTTCGAGCCCACGGCTCATGGACGAAATAGCGGAACATACCAGGGACCTTAGAATCCGGTCAGCCAGCCGCTGTGAAAATTTCATCAAAATCGTTAGAGTAGTTTTGGCTATAGATTAACCAGCCAGCCAGTCAATCAGCCAACAATTCTTACAGTAATGAACCTCTCGGTTCCTAACTAGTGACGGGCCCAGGTCAAACGGAACCGAGAAGAAGCTGGCCCATCACAGCAACCTCCTGGTCCAGAACCTAATTCCCAGCGATCTGACAGCTCCAGTAATTCTGATACTGTAGAGCTGACCCCCGAACGCAAAGTGGAGACATTGGATCCCTACTGGATGGCCCCTGAGATGATTCAAGGGCAGCAGTACGACGAGCGCGTCGATGTGTTCTCCTTCGGGATCGTTGTCGCGGAGATCGTCGGACGGATCTACGCGGACCCGGACATCCTCCCCCGGACGGACCACGATTATGGACTGGATCGGCCGCGTTTCTACGATAAGTTCTGCCACAACTGTCCCGAGCCGTTGTACAAGCTCGCCTTCCTGTGCTGCTCGTTGGATACGGAACGGCGGCCGCCGTTCCAGCTGTTAGAGGCGTGGTTCGTTTCGCTCGGATCCTGGTTGGATATCGGCAGACCCCCTCCTCCCCCGATCTCCAACACGAACTAACTCTGGTTCACACCGACGACCAAGAGAAATCCCTATAATTATTTCCCCTTAAGGTCTTCTTCTCTCTATTGTGCCGCTAATATTATTAGAGTAACAATATATTTTAATTTCTAACAGTAAACTGACTCAGTATGGATTGTACCAGTAATAATAATATGAAAGAATTAATTGTGCATTGTGATTTATTAATATGAGGGTGCTACGCTAATATAGAGTGTTAGTCAAACAAATATTTAGCCATAACTTAGTTGTAATGAATATACTATTTATAATTTCTGTAGTTTTACATTTTGCTAATATTCTTTAATTTGTATGTTTGATAATTAATTTGCTTCTGATTAGTTTCTATAGGTTTATCTTTAACTTTCTATTTTTTTCTAACGATTATTTAAAAGTATTTGTAACATATTAAATTAATAATTAAATCAATCATTTAGTTATAAATTATCAAGTAGAAGGAAATGTTTATGATTGACAAAACAATTACCGGCATGTAAATAATCCGTATGTAATAGCCTCCCCCCCCCCCCCCCCCCCCCCCCCCCCCCCACAAAAATTGAATAGGTGAGAATCGAACCAACGACCACATACTCTTGTAACTCAACGTGTTACCCTCTACGCTAATTTGGTTTTTAACTTTATAATTAACATGTCGGGCTTTCATGTTACAAGGATGTTCTAGAATATTTAAATACTGTATGCATAATTACAAATAATTCCCTACAAATAAATAAAATAAGATTTGCCATAGTTCATGTTTAGCACATAAAACTTTTACGGCCTTATCGCTCGAATCGCGAGTAATAACCTTTTAAAGTGGTATTTTATGAACAATGACGTATATAATTATGTAAAAAATATCGCCTCTACCAAAACTGTGTGTTACAATGATTGTTGGTGAGTGCGAGTCTGTAGGCCCAACTGCCTGAACCGGTACTGCTGTAGGTCTGTAGGCCCAACTGCCTGAACCGGTATCCTGCTGTAGGCCCGTAGGCTCAACTGTCCTAACCGGTACTTCCAGTACAGTATGACTAGTTTACAAATTAAAATTGTCTTTCTAATTATACCAAATCTCAAAACAATATGGACATTTTCCAAAACATTCATAAAAGACAATAATTGCAAATGAATCATTTATAACATGAAATTTATTAAAAACTATAAAATTAAAATGTTTGGAGACACTAAAAGCAGGAGTTTTCTATTGCAACGATATCATTCAAGACCCATGGCAATCTTAAGTTAGTGTAATTTTAAATGCTTTAAAATGCTAAAAAAAATTTATTCTTAAAATTAATTATTAATGCACCTTTCTAAAACCCTTGTTACTTCACAAACTGCCGCAGGTGGTTCCCATAGCAACATAATTGTTTCCAACAAGTTTCTTTCATTAAGTTAGCACTCTAGCTTTCTAATGATACCAATAATCCCGAATTTTATTAAGGTGCAGCGGAGTTATTTGAAAACGAAACCTAACCGTGTCAAATTTTGTGGGACACCCTGTATATGTTTATTGAGTAACCTAAACAGCCATAATCGCGGGGATTATAGTCTACCAGTCAACCCTGACCCCCATCTGCCCCTCTTTATCAACCGTATAGCCGCGGACAAAATATCCTATATTTTTCTTAATTTATGGGATAGCCTATTCATGCAATACTTACTGGTACCTGTAGTATAGTTACTGTATGGTTTGGTGCAGTTTTCCTTGTGGTAATTGAGTTGGGAGCACTAAAATCGATGGTATTTCATTTTTTAATAGGCCTTTGTGCCTGAGTACTAACAGTGGCCCAAGTGGCAAAAATCAGAAAGTAGGCTTCAACTGGTATTTCCGAATAAGCAGTTTCCAGTCAGCCAGTCCTGTTATCAATTAATATTGTAGAAGTCCATGGTTAGAGAAAATGCGCACCACTGTAAGCTTCTGCTTTCCATTGATAAAGAAATCTAATTTCGTGTATTGTTTTGGTTAAAATACACCGCCACAGTAACCTGCTCCTTTCCCTTAAATTGTCCCAGAAGTGTGCATATGACCGATACCCGGGTTTGACTTTACTGCGTATACGTAGGCCTACGCGTAGCTACGCGTAGGTTTATGCGTAGGCCAGAATTGTCTTTTGGCGTAGGAATTTCTTGCGTAGGTGCTTGCCTATGAACCAATCACAAGGACGTTTGTTGTGTATATTGTAGTGGGAAATTTAAATTTAGATTTATTATCATAATAATATGACATAGCCTTTGCAGGGGTAGCCCGGCAGCCCGGGCACTACAGCAATGGCTGTCTGCTGGATGTTGTACCGGTAGCGGTAGTATGGATGGATACGCGATACGCTACTGCCTGACACCAGTCACAGCAGTAGACAGGTACCGTCAGACCGTAGGTTCACGTCAGGTTCGTCAGACCGTTCGTCTTGCAACGCGAAGAAGTGTAGCTCTTGTCAGTATATTTTCAAGGAGGAGAAAGTTATAGTTAAATATTGGGGAACAATTACGTTTCAATTAAATGGTTTGTCAGAACTCCAAACAGCCAACTGGCCAAACCTGGGTATCTATACGCTCATTTCAATGATCTTTGTTGTCGTCGATACTTAGAAAATACTAAATCGGTGAAAATATCAGAACCGGCTAGAACCATGCTGTCTCCCCAGGACCTAAGTGACTTGCAAGAGAAAGGAATTCATTTTGAAGAATAGGTTCACTATTCAGTTTCATTCACCTGTTAGACTTATTTGCTTTACCCCAAGCAGTAGTTAGTTGCAATAATTGTGAAATTGAAGTAACTTGTTAATTAAATTAAATCGTGTTGATGTTGAATTAAAATATAAAAAGCAAACTTTTCAAACTGAAAGTAATTACGACCGAAATGTAGGCCTACTTCAGTTAGGTACAATGGCCAAATCTGGCAATGATTGTGATTGCCATATTTGGCAACCAAGCAAAATCTGGCAACATTTCTGATTGCCTGATTTGGCAACTATATAAAGCCGTTGTTGCCATATTTGGCAACTTAACTAACTCATTGAATGTGGATTATATGGTTCTGCGTCATTAAGTCCTTCTATGGCAGTATGGTCATTCCTTAGATACTGAAATGTTAATGTTAGGCCTAGAAAAAAGGCAAAGGGGTAGGGCCAGGTTACAGGTTATACTTATACCAGTAGTGGCATATTCTAAGTTCTAACCAATACAGCAACATATCCTAATAAATGAGGTGAGAATGAGAGTCAATAACACAAACACAGACTGACTGGTGATAGTTTTTTTGCTTTTTTTTTGACATTTTTGCTAGTAATCTCTGGCGCTGCTTGGGGAGGCAGGGAGGTGGTTGATTGTTGTTTGTACCAATAATACATAATAGTTTAGTAGTTAAAGATTGTAACTGTGTAATGCTGATACAATTGCCCAGCAATCTAAATCATCCTTCACTCTATATCAGTTCAGTATACTGGCTGACTGGTATCAGGGTATATCTATCTTTCCATTCCTACATCAGTATTCAGTACATACAGACATATAATGAAAATAATTTCATCCCGTTTTTCATTAGCTGATTAGGGCCTACTAGAAACAATTTGTTGAATCCCTTAACCTGTTAACACGCGTTTTGGTTTTCTCAGTCTTTCTAAATTTTTACACTATTTTTCTTCCGTCACGCCGTTTCTCAAACTATAATGCCCCCTTGCCTTCTTGCTGCCTTTTGGTGATGTTAACGTTCTGACGTTGTCAAATATTATTACGTTTATTTCCATTTCAGCCTTTGCAGCATGTGATTCTTTAGATTTGTTTATGCCTATACCAGTATACCCGGTCCTACTAATTACCCAACTTTACCCAAATCTACCCAACTTTACCCAAACTTACCCAACTTTACCCCACTTTACCCAACTTTTTACCCAACTTTACCCAACTTTACCCCACTTTACCCAATACCACCCAACTTTACCCAAGTTTACCCAATCGAATACCCAACTACCTATCTGCCGACCAGTGATGCAATACAGTACAGCAGAAGGCTTACTTACTTACTACAGTACCGGACCAGTAGGCCTACTGTCTGACAGTAGCATTCCAGCAGTCTGTCAGACTGTACAGCTGTAATACAGTAGGTCATAGTAGGAATGGTTTGTATCAGTGTAGGCCTATCTGCCTATGCAGCTATGGCTATGGCTTCATGTTTATAGCTGTATGTATAGTCAGATAGTCATACTCCAGTCAGCCAGTACTTATAATTAGGGTTCGATCGGTGCACCGGCACCGGCACCGGTATTGCCGGTGTTTGGCACCACCGGCACCGGCACCTGCACCGGCAAAAACATTGCCGGTGCCGGTGTTTTTTAAAATGATTGGCTGCTGTTAAAATTGAAGCCTACTGCAGTACCGGTACTGCAGACAGCCTGGCTAAGCTATCAGTCAGCTACAAGGCAGCAAGGCTATAGCTGTTTGACTGTCTGTCTACTGGTCTAGCAGTCTAGTGACTTGACTAGTGGTAGGGTAGCCCAGAATCATAACGCCTTACTTAGTGTAAAACTGATACACTATGTTATTTCTGTATTTTATGTAATATATAAATACTGTAGGCCTACTGTAACTGTACACATATAATTTTAATGCAATCGTTTTATTTAAACTTTTATATTCATTTTATTGTAAATCTAAACCATTTTATATAAATGCGTGACATCATAATTTTACAGTATTGTAGAATTGTACGTACTTGTTGCTCTGCTGCTGTACCCGTGTGCTGGACAGCTAGCTGGGTTAAGCTATTACAATATTAATTCAGAAATTGATCAGTACATAGTCGGCCAGCTACTGAGCTACTGTACCTTCTGTCAATCTGTGACTGTGGTACTTTACTGCATCACTGCCTCATTTCTGTTAGGTGACAGGGTTAGGTGTGCGTGTGGCCTAATGTAATAGACATAGATTACACAAAAATTTATATTATTTCGTTTTCAAATAGAATTACGCCAAATTTGCCCAACATTTAAAAACACCGGCACCGGCACCTGCACCGGCATTTACAATGTGACACCGGCACCGGCACCGGCACCGGCAAAATTTTGGCACCGATCGAACCCTACTTATAATCATAACATAACACATCCAGACATCAATAAAATGATCAATATGGCTGTATGAGGGTGCATTTCGGGGTAGTGATGTTCTATAGAATAGACTTTAGTTTATTGTTTTGGTTAGAATAACGTGCCACTATAACCTGTTCCTTTCCCTAAATTGAGAATTTAACATTCAGGTTGAGATATGCATCAAGTTTCCCTCTGCAGCCTTGCCTCCACTCCAATCAGCCATTGGCAGATTGGATATGGTAGATAGCAGGATAGGCCTAACTACTGAACTAATTGATTAGGCCTGATGATGGATTGATGGATTGAAATGATTGGGTAAAGTTGGGTAAAGTTGGGTAAAGTGGATTGGGTAATTGATTGGGTGAAGTTGGGTAAAGTTGGGTGGTATTGGGTAAAGTGTGGTAAAGTGGGGTAAAGTTGGGTAAAAAGTTGGGTAAAATTGGGTAAAGTTGGGTGAAGTTGGGTAAAGTTGGGTGGAGTTGGGTAAAGTTGGGTATTTAGTAGGACCCAGTATACCAGTCAGCCAGTCTACCAGTACGGTATCTGTTACAGACTCATCCATCTGTCCATTAACATATTATTAACAACATATCAAATAGGCCTACATTCTGACATTTCATCAACTAATAACAGAATAATGTTTATAAATCATCACAACTCGACAAGGGTAAGCAAGCAGTAAGCAATTTTGAAGTAACAGAGTAATTTACAATGACAGGGTTACTGACAGGGCTGCACAATAATAGGCCTAATTGTTGCCAAAAATGGCAACCATTATTTTTCTTTAATTCTAATGGTTGCCAAAAATGGCAATAATTATTTTAGGCACATTTCGGCCTATTGCTAAGAGAAATTCAGACGATGATTTTTTTTCTTATACGGTCAATTATATTAAAATTTCGCGCTCTTTTCACTTAACTATTTACCAAAATGCGATTTTGCTTCTGGGCGTGCGAAAATTAGAAAAACCAAAAGTTGCCAGATTTGGCAATAAACATTGCCATATGTGGCAACTTTTGAGGTTGCCAGATTTGGCCATTGTACCTAACTGTACTTAAGTAAATATTAAATAAGTACAGACTGACATACGATTATGACATTTATACATTACGACATGACATTTATTTATTTATTTTACAATATTATTTTAATATTTATTATTTTATTATTTATTTATTTATTTTTACAAACGATATAGTTTAAGAATATAGTTAATATTATTGAATGTGTATCGTGTTGTAATTGAATGTGTGAACTTGTATGTATGTTTCGGAATCTTAGTTGAATCCTCGTTGGTTCTCGTTCTCGTTGAACTCGTTTGTGTAGTCGCGCCAACGTCACGTACTAAATAATCGTTGGTTACGCTCGTCCTTACGCGGACTCAGCTACTCCGGGGACCATGTGGAACTCTCGCGTAACTTCGTCGCCACGTTGAACAACCTCGGCTCAGCAGCTACTACAGCGGTCGCCCCGGTGCGCCTCCACGATCTACGAACCCCGTGAGGGTGAGCGCGTCCTGTAGCTCGCTCCCCCGCTCTACTCGGCTACCGTCGACCAGTCGCCCTGCATGGAGGCCGACAAAGGAGATTCGAGGCGATTCTGGTCACCGCACAGGCACACCGGGAACCCGACAATCGAGACTCCGTGACCACGTATACGACGTACTCGCCCGCGCTCCAGTCCTCGTCGACATCATATATACTAGTCAGCTGATAAAGCCCTATGCCGCTATCAGCTTAAGCTACATTATATTACTACAGTATTATTATATTACGGGTACATCTAAATTTAAATTTCCCACTACATACAAGAAACACAACAAACGTCCTTGTGATTGGTTCACAGGCAAGCACCTACGCAAGAAATTCCTACGCCAAAAGACAATTCTGGCCTACGCGTAAATCTACGCGTAGCTACGCGTAGGCCTACGTATACGCAGTAAAGTCAAACCCCCGATACCCGGCATCCCGGATTTTTATAGACATTTCTTAATTTTCGTACAGTACGTGTGTTATTACAGTATGACTGCAGGACTGCCGGTGCCATGCCCGTGCCGTACCGGTATTAATGATCGGTAGGCCTATCTGTAATAATGTTTGTAAGTTCGTTAACGAAAACGATATCGCGAAACCGACCCACGAGTAGCGGTACCGGTACCGGTAGCCTTTCTAAATTACAGACTCCACGCTGTATTCATCGATATTTATCGGGAAAAACGTCTGACGTCTCCCACGGGAACTCAAAAGTGATCCAGGGGGACCCAGTTCCTGGTAAACTAGAGGATCCACCGTGGTCCATCGAGGATTCTAAATTTACCGCCAGAGACTTCACCCTCGGAAAAAAAATCAACTTAACCGAAGAAGAATTGAAAGCGTTGAGCCCAGAGGATAAACTTAGAATTATCTATACATTTAAAGGGGAAAAGGAACATTACTTAAAGGAAGTTTGGTTTATACGAAAACCTTTCTTCGCCCCCGGCGCCAAGGCTAAACGCTTAGCGGACAGAATACACTTGACGGTCCTTTTCCTTATTAAGCTGTGTCTCGCTTATTCGTGCTTTGCGCTTATCGGTGCTAGCGTGTTATTCTTCAAGCGAATGCGAGAGAATAAAAAGAACCAGGTGGAACCAATTCCGTCTAACATTGTGTTAGACAGAGAGAGTTTGATATTGGAGGCTCTTCAATCAGGCGAACCAGTCTCCCCCCATCTTATCAACCGCTAATAATTGCAATTGAGTTTAAGTCCAATCTTAGCTATATAATTACATAATTATACCATTCTTTACTCCTTTTACTTGAGTTTTAACTCCATTCTACAGACATTCTACATTCTATAGAATATTGCTTGGATTAAATAGAAAACTTTTTTAATATTTCATGCATCTATATCTCTACGTCATCTAGATAACAATTTACAATTGAACTTTATAGTTAAATTCCAGTACTGCTGTCTGGCTGTACAACTGTGTAATCAACCCAATTACTTATCACAGTAATATCAGATTATTCGGGTTATAAACTGGAATGGGGAAACACTGTTGTGTGTATGGATGCGATGGCAACTACGAGGGAAGAACTGTACGAACTGTCAAGCTCCCATTCGGCGTGGAACGTCAGCAATGGATTGCTGCTCTTCCAAAGCGGTCTGCTCCTGATGGATCGCCCATAAAGTAGGCCTATGCGCCGATGCTGTTATTTGTATACGACATTGGCCAGGATTCCCGCAGGATATCCCTCATCGGAAGGTTCCCGGAGGAGCGTTGCGGCCGACTATCCCGCCATTCTTCTTTCCTGGGGTTCCAGCATCCTGTGTTCCTCCGCCACCAGGGAAGTTACGAGCGGAGCCACCGATCGAAGAGCGACAGGTTCAATCGCTAAACCGCCGGGATGTAATTGGCGGGTTCGATATCTTCCGTGGCGATGTCGAAACGTGGATTCACAACGATGTTCGTGTTGAATCCGTCGATATATTTGTTAAGCTAACTGCTGATTTCATTATGCTGTATGTTTTTGTCAGCGATTCCTACGCTGGCAAAATATGTATTGAAACGAGGAAGCTTCTCTGCAGTGATATCTATGTTACTGCGTTTAATCCTACTAACAAACGTATATCGCTCAACTATTGCCTCGCTCCTAACGCGCAGCTCATTCGCTGGTCCCAGCTGTTGGAGGTTATTGTCGCAGTTAAACGAAGCGTGGTAGGAACGACCGAGAACTTGCTGCTGAAAGCCCGAGAGTTGATTGATGACGCTATCGCCTCCAGCTCTGATTATAAATACAAAACCCAGCTGGAGTTTATATCCCATCAGTTGCAGCTGCATTGTAGCGGTTCGAAGTGTTACTCACAGTCGGATTATCTACTGGCTGTTCAGGGCTACCCGCGTCTGCCATATAGTATACTGCGGCAGATTGCTATTCTTCCATGCGAAAGGAAGATAAGATCGCTAAAACAGGGAGTCACCAGTGATTTGCTCATAGAAACGGCCATTCGTAAAGCAAAGAACAGCTTACCAGCTGGTACGCCTGCTGCCGAATCCCCAAAGGCGATTCTTATAACGGACGAAGTAAAGGTGGTTCCCAAACTATTGTATCAAGGACATGGAGTGTTCGGCTACGCTAAGGATGACCCATCGGAGTTGGCCAACTCAGTCCTCTGCTCGATGGTTAAGATTTTATACGGGGGACCTTCAGTGATGGTGCAGATGATTCCAGTTCATTCCATGACAGCCCTATTTGCCCATACGTGTATCAAGGAAGCAATTACCTCTTTCCACAAACATGGCGGTGATATTGTTGCTTTGGTTAATGACAACCTCCGGGCCAACAATTGTTCGAACGATCTATTTCGTGACGAAATAGAGGATAAGGACAGACTAGAGCTATGGAAAGTACGTCATCCTTTGGATTCAACTCGACAACTATTCTTGATTCCTGATCCCGTCCATGTGTTAAAGTGTATCCGCAACAATTGGATAACTGAGAAGAATCGGGAGCTCAAATTTGGTTCCGCTATCGGTAAATGGAGTGATATAGTGGACTTGTACGAGGAAGACAAGTCCAGAGTCTTACGTCTTACGTCACTAACAAAGGCAGCTATCAGCCCATCCAACTTACAGAAGCAGAATGTCAACCATGTGCTTTGCGTTTTTAACGACCGTGTTGTAGCTGCGTTGTTTCTTTCGAGTAGATCTGGTACTGCGGAAGTGTTAGAACAGGTATGTAAATGCGGATGGGCCTAGGCACCTTAGTAAAATATTAATAATGTATTAATGATGTTCGGATGTCTGCGTGGTATGACCGGTTCTAACCAGTCAATTACTGTAAAGGATATTGAATCTGGGATGCGTCTACGTAGCCTTCTAGCATTCGTAAAGATGGGTGAAATGCCAGATGTGTTGACGGCCATTAAACACCCTATTGAATGTACAGGTTGCGTAACCCCATTTACCGAAGAATCCCTTGTCCTTATAGATCGTTTGGGTGAACTTGAGGCTACTGTTGGTGAGCGGCATGCTGCTGCCTATGTAGCTGGTTATATCATTCGTGTAATTCCAGAGATAGAAGTATCCGGTAACACCATCCAGGCCGATAATGCATTTATCCAGACGCTATCTAGGGGTGGATTACAGCTGCCATCACATGAGTTGGTTTGGTGGGTAATGGCGTCAGCGACATGGGTAGATTCGGTACCTGATGGAACCATACTGTGCTACCGTCAATTAGCCCAGGTGGTCAAAACCATCGCTGTACAGTACGATATAATACCAGCGCCCCCCGCAGCTGCATGTACCACCCTTGCGAACACACTGTTAAACGGAATGCAGAAACGCTCCAGCATGATGTGCTCTGAAAAGCGATCTTCCGAAGGTCACGGAACCAACAGGAAATTTCTCCGCATTGCCGGTCTGGATAAAGGACATTAATCTTCTGTAGTGAAGATTGACTATTCGACTATCTATTAATTTAATTGTAATTAATTTTGATAATTCAATATGCCTACAGACACATGTCACATACTGTAATACAACTCAACCCTAATGCCCCTTTTAAGGGCCAATTGCTGTTGTTATTTTGAATCGAGTAGCTACCTACACTGCCGTCAATTTATACATATAAAAACCATTGCAGATTGAAATAGCAGCTGCTGGAAATAAATAAATTTTCTAATCGTTATTTAATATTCATTTTGCGTGTTAAAATTTATAATCTAAAATTGCAGATCATAAGAATGTCAACATTATTAAATCTGTACGGTAAAGCTTCAACCACTACGTGGCTCGCCCCACTAAGATGTTTAATTAATGTATTGGGCTGGGCTGGTGGCGAGAGTAGTGGGCGGTGCCGGTGGTGTCTGAATTTATTATGCATAGTGCATGGGCACGATTACTACCATACAATATTATGGTATATGGACTATCACTGGCTTAGCAATAATTATATCAGCCTCAAACGTTAAAGCAGGCAGCGAGGCAGGTTTGAGGTGCTAGGTTCGTCATAAACACATAAGAAGAATAAATAACAATTTATCTGTGAGAGAAAATTGAAAATTT
>JAUCBJ010003697.1:0-30356 GCA_032718475.1 Nemertoderma westbladi
TACCCCCCCCCCCCTCTAAAATCTACATGTTTTTACGAAAACGTCTGCTTTTTGTTTGTAAGTAGATTTCACTAGTCTTATTTTGCAGCACCAAAATTTCAAGTTGTGAACAATTTTCAAAAAATTGGAAAGTCCCACTTCTCAGCTCATCTTTTTTCGATACAGGTTTTCCGGGGCGCTGATTCCATTGGAAAATATTTTAAAATGATCTGATTATAATGAATTGGAGTTTTAGTCCAAGCAAAAAATGAAAAAAACAAGTAACCTGTAACCAGTAACCATTTGAACACAAAAATTGTAATTGACTTGTACGATACTATGAATTCACATTTTCCGGTTTTCTGGGGTGCTGCTTCTAATGGAATACAATTTCAAATTTTCCAGATCATTGCTACTCGTATTTTTCAGCTTACTATTTCAAATTTTGGTGCTAGCACCAAATTTTTGTACCCATCACCAAAAAGTACAAGTTTGAGATGTCCATCGGATTCAAGACCCTCAGAAACCCGTATAATGCAAGAACCAAGATGATACTATCTGTTATCAACTTGCTTATTGTCAAAAATTTGGTGCTAGCACAAAGATTTTCACACACAGCCGAAAAATACAAGTTTGAGAACTCGTATGTAATATTTACTTATTCCATTGAATTCAGAACCCCCACAAACCCGGATAACGAAAGAAATAAGGTGACACAATCAGTTCATATATTTGATGGTTTTCAAAATATGGTGCTGGTTGATCAAATTTTGCACTCAGAACCGAAAAATACAATTTTGATATGCCTGTTGCAACTCGTATATATTCCATAGAAACCAGAACCCAACAAAACACTTGAAAATATGAAGTTTAAGATATTTCAGCTATTTAGTATTTACGATCGCCGTCATTAACTTCAGATTCCCGCCAAATCATATCCACATACTGAAAGGTTTGAGAAAGTTGTATTCAGAATTGAAATCCCGATCCCGAAAATCGGGATCCCCAGAGTGGCAATCCGGGATCCGGGAGTTGCAACCGGATCCGGGAGGGGCAATCCGGTATCCCGGGAGTGGCAACCTGGATCCCGGGAGTGGCAATCCGGGATCCCATGAGCAAGTGGATCCATATTTTTACGGTGTATATATAAATATATGAAAAAATATATTTTCAATCAAAAAATATTAAACATCAACATCACATACGATATAATTTCTCAAAATGAATCCTGATAAAACAGAAGTAATTTTCTTTCGGTCTCGTTTCAGTACCTTTAGTTGTTCCAGATGCAATAACTGTAAATGATAAATCAGTTGAAGTCTCCGAAGTAGTTAAGGTCATTGGTGTGTTGTTAGACTCTAAGTTATCGTTTGAGGAGCAAATTTCCAGTGTTGTAAGAAGTTATATTTTCATTTAAAAAATTTATCAAAAATCAGGCGCATTGTTCCCGACAAACAGTTTGAGTTTCTAATCCATTCATTCATTTCAAGCAAAATTAACTACAATAATGCATTATATTTCGGGCTTCCAAGTACATTACTCAAGAAACTTCAGTATGTCCAAAATTCGGCTGCACGATTGCTCTGTGATGCAAAGAAACGCGGCCACATCACGCCAATTCTCCAAGAACTTCATTGGATTCCTGTCTCCTACGGAATATAATTTAAGATTGCTATTTTAACTTACAAATGTCTACACCACGCAGCTCCGATATATCTATCTGAATTAATAATAATATCGCCTTATGTACCGTACCGACTTGGGAACTTCGCTAATACTCCAGTCTCCCTAGAGTGCCTAATACAAATACAAGCGGTATGGTAAACGGGTTTTTCCTTTGCCGCCCCGACAATCTGGAATGGTTTGCTTTCTGAATTAAGAGAGTAGTCTGGCCTGCAGTGGAAGCTAATACAAGCAAAATTCGAATGCCAATAACTCAGCTATTTCCCAACCAAATTCAATTATTTTTACATATTTGGAATCCTTGCACGGTCAGCTTTCCATTAGTACCAACAAATCACTAAATGTTTAAAGAATAACTGCGGTCGTGTAAATGGTGCAATATCGACGGAGACACCTTTTTCAAACGCTTGTAGCTAAAGAATGAAAGCGAAAATAAAAATTCTGGCTCACCCAGCAAGGAGGAGGGAGGTGAAACTATCTCTGTTTCAAATTTCATGCAATCTCATTACGATTAGTAAAATAATTTGGGGGGGGGGGGGGGGGGGGGCAGGTACCTGAATAACGACACTATTTTCCAGGACATGGTGTATACGGATAATAATTGATAATATGAACTGTTTTGTAAATGGAAATAATTTTAAATGAGCTGATATTAAATACAAATTTTGTTTATGAATTATCTTTGAGAAACTTGACTGTCAAAAAATATTGCAGACAAAGAATTAAACATTTGTTAAACAAAATTTCGCACAAAATCTTGACGCAAAGAAAATTCCTCCCCCAGGCTACCTTGGAAAATCGACACAAATAACAACCTATTACTCGCAAAAATTAGATTGTAACCTGTTTGTTCTATTGACTTTAGTAAATTATTTTAGTTAGAATAACTATCAGGATTCCCTGGGTCAATCCCTGGATGGGTTACCACTGTTTGGGCACGTTGTTTTCGTGCTGCAGCCTAGCCACACCCAGGCATTCATCCTTGACTTGTCGATACATGGGAACCAACGCAACCAAGGCATCTTGGGAAACAGAGTGGAAGAAGGGTTTACTGTGGAAGATCATCCATGGTGATGAGCAGGCATTCCTTTAGGAAATAGGGTGGAAGGGTTTACTGTGGAAGATCACCCATGGTGGTGAACAGACAACCCTTTAGGAAACAGAGTGGAAGGGTTTACTGTGGAAGATTACCCATGGTGGTGAACAGACATTCCATTAGGAAACAGAGTGGAAGGGTTTACTGTGGAAAATCACCCATGGTGGTGAGCAGGCATTCAAAAAAAAATTTGTTGTATGTAATGTTGTATGAATGTGTTTGCAATGTTGTATGAATGTGTTTGTAATGTTGTATGAATGTGTTTGTAATGTTGTATGAATGTGTTTGCAATGTTGTATGAATGTGTTTGTAATGTTGTATGAATGTGTTTGCAATGTTGTATGAATGTGTTTGTAATGTTGTATGAATGTGTTTGTAATGTTGTATGAATGTGTTTGTAATGTTGTATGAATGTGTTTGCAATGTTGTATGAATGTGTTTGTAATGTTGTATGAATGTGTTTGTAATGTTGTATGAATGTGTTTGTAATGTTCTATGAATGTGTTTGTAATGTTGTATGAATGTGTTTGCAATGTTGTATGAATGTGTTTGTAATGTTGTATGAATGTGTTTGTAATGTTGTATGAATGTGTTTGTAATGTTGTATGAATGTGTTTGTAATGTTGTATGAATGTGTTTGTAATGTTGTATGAATGTGTTTGTAATGTTGTATGAATGTGTTTGTAATGTTGTATGAATGTGTTTGCAATGTTGTATGAATGTATTGTAATGTTGTATGAATGTGTTTGTAATTTTGTATGAATGTGTTTGTAATGTTGTATGAATGTGTTTGCAATGTTGTATGAATGTATTGTAATGTTGTATGAATGTGTTTGTAATGTTGTATGAATGTGTTTGTAATGTTGTATGAATGTGTTTGTAATGTTGTATGAATGTGTTTGTAATGTTGTATGCATGTATTGTAATGTTGTATGAATGTGTTTGCAATGTTGTATGAATGTATTTTAATGTTGTATGAATGTGTTTGTAATGTTGTATGAATGTGTTTGTAATGTTGTATGAATGTATTGTAATGTTGTATGAATGTGTTTGTAATGTTGTATGAATGTATTGTAATGTTGTATGAATGTGTTTGCAATGTTGTATGAATGTATTGTAATGTTGTATGAATGTGTTTGTAATGTTGTATGAATGTGTTTGTAATGTTGTATGAATGTGTTTGCAATGTTGTATGAATGTATTGTAATGTTGTATGAATGTGTTTGTAATGTTGTATGAATGTGTTTGTAATGTTGTATGAATGTGTTTGTAATGTTGTATGAATGTGTTTGCAATGTTGTATGAATGTGTTTGTAATGTTGTATGAATGTGTTTGCAATGTTGTATGAATGTGTTTGTAATGTTGTATGAATGTGTTTGTAATGTTGTATGAATGTGTTTGTAATGTTGTATGAATGTGTTTGCAATGTTGTATGAATGTGTTTGTAATGTTGTATGAATGTGTTTGTAATGTTGTATGAATGTGTTTGCAATGTTGTATGAATGTGTTTGTAATGTTGTATGAATGTGTTTGCAATGTTGTATGAATGTGTTTGTAATGTTGTATGAATGTGTTTGTAATGTTGTATGAATGTGTTTGTAATGTTGTATGAATGTGTTTGCAATGTTGTATGAATGTGTTTGTAATGTTGTATGAATGTGTTTGTAATGTTGTATGAATGTGTTTGTAATGTTGTATGAATGTGTTTGTAATGTTGTATGAATGTGTTTGCAATGTTGTATGAATGTGTTTGTAATGTTGTATGAATGTGTTTGTAATGTTGTATGAATGTGTTTGTAATGTTGTATGAATGTGTTTGTAATGTTGTATGAATGTGTTTGTAATGTTGTATGAATGTGTTTGTAATGTTGTATGAATGTGTTTGTAATGTTGTATGAATGTGTTTGCAATGTTGTATGAATGTGTTTGTAATGTTGTATGAATGTGTTTGTAATGTTGTATGAATGTGTTTGCAATGTTGTATGAATGTGTTTGTAATGTTGTATGAATGTGTTTGTAATGTTGTATGAATGTGTTTGTAATGTTGTATGAATGTGTTTGTAATGTTGTATGAATGTGTTTGTAATGTTGTATGAATGTGTTTGTAATGTTGTATGAATGTGTTTGCAATGTTGTATGAATGTGTTTGTAATGTTGTATGAATGTGTTTGTAATGTTGTATGAATGTGTTTGCAATGTTGTATGAATGTGTTTGTAATGTTGTATGAATGTGTTTGTAATGTTGTATGAATGTGTTTGTAATGTTGTATGAATGTGTTTGTAATGTTGTATGAATGTGTTTGTAATGTTGTATGAATGTGTTTGTAATGTTGTATGAATGTGTTTGTAATGTTGTATGAATGTGTTTGCAATGTTGTATGAATGTGTTTGTAATGTTGTATGAATGTGTTTGTAATGTTGTATGAATGTGTTTGTAATGTTGTATGAATGTGTTTGCAATGTTGTATGAATGTGTTTGTAATGTTGTATGAATGTGTTTGCAATGTTGTATGAATGTGTTTGTAATGTTGTATGAATGTGTTTGTAATGTTGTATGAATGTGTTTGTAATGTTGTATGAATGTGTTTGTAATGTTGTATGAATGTGTTTGTAATGTTGTATGAATGTGTTTGTAATGTTGTATGAATGTGTTTGTAATGTTGTATGAATGTGTTTGTAATGTTGTATGAATGTGTTTGTAATGTTGTATGAATGTGTTTGTAATGTTGTATGAATGTGTTTGTAATGTTGTATGAATGTGTTTGTAATGTTGTATGAATGTGTTTGTAATGTTGTATGAATGTGTTTGTAATGTTGTATGAATGTGTTTGTAATGTTGTATGAATGTGTTTGTAATGTTGTATGAATGTGTTTGTAATGTTGTATGAATGTGTTTGTAATGTTGTATGAATGTGTTTGTAATGTTGTATGAATGTGTTTGTAATGTTGTATGAATGTGTTTGTAATGTTGTATGAATGTGTTTGTAATGTTGTATGAATGTGTTTGTAATGTTGTATGAATGTGTTTGTAATGTTGTATGAATGTGTTTGTAATGTTGTATGAATGTGTTTGTAATGTTGTATGAATGTGTTTGTAATGTTGTATGAATGTGTTTGTAATGTTGTATGAATGTGTTTGTAATGTTGTATGAATGTGTTTGCAATGTTGTATGAATGTGTTTGTAATGTTGTATGAATGTGTTTGTAATGTTGTATGAATGTGTTTGTAATGTTGTATGAATGTGTTTGTAATGTTGTATGAATGTGTTTGTAATGTTGTATGAATGTGTTTGTAATGTTGTATGAATGTGTTTGTAATGTTGTATGAATGTGTTTGTAATGTTGTATGAATGTGTTTGTAATGTTGTATGAATGTGTTTGCAATGTTGTATGAATGTGTTTGTAATGTTGTATGAATGTGTTTGTAATGTTGTATGAATGTGTTTGTAATGTTGTATGAATGTGTTTGTAATGTTGTATGAATGTGTTTGCAATGTTGTATGAATGTTTTGTAATGTTGTATGAATGTGTTTGTAATGTTGTATGAATGTGTTTGTAATGTTGTATGAATGTGTTTGCAATGTTGTATGAATGTGATTGTAATGTTGTATGAATGTGTTTGTAATGTTGTATGAATGTGTTTGTAATGTTGTATGAATGTGTTTGTAATGTTGTATGAATGTGTTTGTAATGTTGTATGAATGTGATTGTAATGTTGTATGAATGTGTTTGCAATGTTGTATGAATGTGTTTGTAATGTTGTATGAATGTGTTTGTAATGTTGTATGAATGTGTTTGTAATGTTGTATGAATGTGTTTGTAATGTTGTATGAATGTGTTTGTAATGTTGTATGAATGTGTTTGTAATGTTGTATGAATGTGTTTGCAATGTTGTATGAATGTTTTGTAATGTTGTATGAATGTGTTTGTAATGTTGTATGAATGTGTTTGTAATGTTGTATGAATGTGTTTGTAATGTTGTATGAATGTGTTTGTAATGTTGTATGAATGTGTTTGTAATGTTGTATGAATGTGTTTGTAATGTTGTATGAATGTGTTTGTAATGTTGTATGAATGTGTTTGCAATGTTGTATGAATGTGTTTGTAATGTTGTATGAATGTGTTTGTAATGTTGTATGAATGTGTTTGTAATGTTGTATGAATGTGTTTGTAATGTTGTATGAATGTGTTTGTAATGTTGTATGAATGTGTTTGTAATGTTGTATGAATGTGTTTGTAATGTTGTATGAATGTGTTTGTAATGTTGTATGAATGTGTTTGTAATGTTGTATGAATGTGTTTGCAATGTTGTATGAATGTGATTGTAATGTTGTATGAATGTGTTTGTAATGTTGTATGAATGTGTTTGTAATGTTGTATGAATGTGTTTGTAATGTTGTATGAATGTGTTTGCAATGTTGTATGAATGTGTTTGTAATGTTGTATGAATGTGTTTGCAATGTTGTATGAATGTGTTTGTAATGTTGTATGAATGTGTTTGTAATGTTGTATGAATGTGTTTGTAATGTTGTATGAATGTGTTTGCAATGTTGTATGAATGTGTTTGTAATGTTGTATGAATGTGTTTGTAATGTTGTATGAATGTGTTTGTAATGTTGTATGAATGTGTTTGTAATGTTGTATGAATGTGTTTGCAATGTTGTATGAATGTGTTTGTAATGTTGTATGAATGTGTTTGTAATGTTGTATGAATGTGTTTGTAATGTTGTATGAATGTGTTTGTAATGTTGTATGAATGTGTTTGTAATGTTGTATGAATGTGTTTGTAATGTTGTATGAATGTGTTTGTAATGTTGTATGAATGTGTTTGCAATGTTGTATGAATGTATTGTAATGTTGTATGAATGTGTTTGTAATGTTGTATGAATGTGTTTGTAATGTTGTATGAATGTGTTTGCAATGTTGTATGAATGTATTGTAATGTTGTATGAATGTGTTTGTAATGTTGTATGAATGTGTTTGTAATGTTGTATGAATGTGTTTGTAATGTTGTATGAATGTGTTTGTAATGTTGTATGAATGTATTGTAATGTTGTATGAATGTGTTTGCAATGTTGTATGAATGTATTTTAATGTTGTATGAATGTGTTTGTAATGTTGTATGAATGTGTTTGTAATGTTGTATGAATGTGTTTGTAATGTTGTATGAATGTGTTTGTAATGTTGTATGAATGTATTGTAATGTTGTATGAATGTGTTTGCAATGTTGTATGAATGTATTGTAATGTTGTATGAATGTGTTTGTAATGTTGTATGAATGTGTTTGTAATGTTGTATGAATGTGTTTGCAATGTTGTATGAATGTATTGTAATGTTGTATGAATGTGTTTGTAATGTTGTATGAATGTGTTTGTAATGTTGTATGAATGTGTTTGTAATGTTGTATGAATGTGTTTGCAATGTTGTATGAATGTGTTTGTAATGTTGTATGAATGTGTTTGCAATGTTGTATGAATGTGTTTGTAATGTTGTATGAATGTGTTTGTAATGTTGTATGAATGTGTTTGTAATGTTGTATGAATGTGTTTGCAATGTTGTATGAATGTGTTTGTAATGTTGTATGAATGTGTTTGTAATGTTGTATGAATGTGTTTGCAATGTTGTATGAATGTGTTTGTAATGTTGTATGAATGTGTTTGCAATGTTGTATGAATGTGTTTGTAATGTTGTATGAATGTGTTTGTAATGTTGTATGAATGTGTTTGTAATGTTGTATGAATGTGTTTGCAATGTTGTATGAATGTGTTTGTAATGTTGTATGAATGTGTTTGTAATGTTGTATGAATGTGTTTGTAATGTTGTATGAATGTGTTTGTAATGTTGTATGAATGTGTTTGCAATGTTGTATGAATGTGTTTGTAATGTTGTATGAATGTGTTTGTAATGTTGTATGAATGTGTTTGTAATGTTGTATGAATGTGTTTGTAATGTTGTATGAATGTGTTTGTAATGTTGTATGAATGTGTTTGTAATGTTGTATGAATGTGTTTGTAATGTTGTATGAATGTGTTTGCAATGTTGTATGAATGTGTTTGTAATGTTGTATGAATGTGTTTGTAATGTTGTATGAATGTGTTTGCAATGTTGTATGAATGTGTTTGTAATGTTGTATGAATGTGTTTGCAATGTTGTATGAATGTGTTTGTAATGTTGTATGAATGTGTTTGTAATGTTGTATGAATGTGTTTGTAATGTTGTATGAATGTGTTTGCAATGTTGTATGAATGTGTTTGCAATGTTGTATGAATGTGTTTGTAATGTTGTATGAATGTGTTTGTAATGTTGTATGAATGTGTTTGCAATGTTGTATGAATGTGTTTGTAATGTTGTATGAATGTGTTTGTAATGTTGTATGAATGTGTTTGTAATGTTGTATGAATGTGTTTGTAATGTTGTATGAATGTGTTTGTAATGTTGTATGAATGTGTTTGTAATGTTGTATGAATGTGTTTGTAATGTTGTATGAATGTGTTTGTAATGTTGTATGAATGTGTTTGTAATGTTGTATGAATGTGTTTGTAATGTTGTATGAATGTGTTTGCAATGTTGTATGAATGTGTTTGTAATGTTGTATGAATGTATTTGTAATGTTGTATGAATGTGTTTGTAATGTTGTATGAATGTGTTTGTAATGTTGTATGAATGTGTTTGTAATGTTGTATGAATGTGTTTGTAATGTTGTATGAATGTGTTTGTAATGTTGTATGAATGTGTTTGCAATGTTGTATGAATGTGTTTGTAATGTTGTATGAATGTGTTTGTAATGTTGTATGAATGTGTTTGCAATGTTGTATGAATGTGTTTGTAATGTTGTATGAATGTGTTTGTAATGTTGTATGAATGTGTTTGTAATGTTGTATGAATGTGTTTGCAATGTTGTATGAATGTGTTTGTAATGTTGTATGAATGTGTTTGTAATGTTGTATGAATGTGTTTGTAATGTTGTATGAATGTGTTTGCAATGTTGTATAAATGTGTTTGCAATGTTGTATGAATGTGTTTGTAATGTTGTATGAATGTGTTTGTAATGTTGTATGAATGTGTTTGTAATGTTGTATGAATGTGTTTGCAATGTTGTATGAATGTATTGTAATGTTGTATGAATGTGTTTGTAATTTTGTATGAATGTGTTTGTAATGTTGTATGAATGTGTTTGCAATGTTGTATGAATGTATTGTAATGTTGTATGAATGTGTTTGTAATGTTGTATGAATGTGTTTGTAATGTTGTATGAATGTGTTTGTAATGTTGTATGAATGTGTTTGTAATGTTGTATGAATGTATTGTAATGTTGTATGAATGTGTTTGCAATGTTGTATGAATGTATTTTAATGTTGTATGAATGTGTTTGTAATGTTGTATGAATGTGTTTGTAATGTTGTATGAATGTGTTTGTAATGTTGTATGAATGTGTTTGTAATGTTGTATGAATGTATTGTAATGTTGTATGAATGTGTTTGCAATGTTGTATGAATGTATTGTAATGTTGTATGAATGTGTTTGCAATGTTGTATGAATGTATTGTAATGTTGTATGAATGTGTTTGTAATGTTGTATGAATGTGTTTGTAATGTTGTATGAATGTGTTTGTAATGTTGTATGAATGTGTTTGTAATGTTGTATGAATGTATTGTAATGTTGTATGAATGTGTTTGTAATGTTGTATGAATGTGTTTGTAATGTTGTATGAATGTGTTTGTAATGTTGTATGAATGTGTTTGTAATGTTGTATGAATGTGTTTGTAATGTTGTATGAATGTGTTTGTAATGTTGTATGAATGTATTGTAATGTTGTATGAATGTGTTTGTAATGTTGTATGAATGTGTTTGTAATGTTGTATGAATGTGTTTGTAATGTTGTATGAATGTGTTTGTAATGTTGTATGAATGTGTTTGTAATGTTGTATGAATGTGTTTGTAATGTTGTATGAATGTGTTTGTAATGTTGTATGAATGTGTTTGTAATGTTGTATGAATGTATTGTAATGTTGTATGAATGTGTTTGTAATGTTGTATGAATGTGTTTGTAATGTTGTATGAATGTGTTTGTAATGTTGTATGAATGTGTTTGCAATGTTGTATGAATGTATTGTAATGTTGTATGAATGTGTTTGTAATGTTGTATGAATGTGTTTGTAATGTTGTATGAATGTGTTTGTAATGTTGTATGAATGTGTTTGCAATGTTGTATGAATGTGTTTGTAATGTTGTATGAATGTGTTTGCAATGTTGTATGAATGTGTTTGTAATGTTGTATGAATGTGTTTGTAATGTTGTATGAATGTGTTTGTAATGTTGTATGAATGTGTTTGCAATGTTGTATGAATGTGTTTGTAATGTTGTATGAATGTGTTTGTAATGTTCTATGAATGTGTTTGTAATGTTGTATGAATGTGTTTGTAATGTTGTATGAATGTGTTTGCAATGTTGTATGAATGTGTTTGTAATGTTGTATGAATGTGTTTGTAATGTTGTATGAATGTGTTTGTAATGTTGTATGAATGTGTTTGTAATGTTGTATGAATGTGTTTGTAATGTTGTATGAATGTGTTTGTAATGTTGTACGAATGTGTTTGTAATGTTGTATGAATGTATTGTAATGTTGTATGAATGTGTTTGTAATGTTGTATGAATGTGTTTGTAATGTTGTATGAATGTGTTTGCAATGTTGTATGAATGTATTGTAATGTTGTATGAATGTGTTTGCAATGTTGTATGAATGTATTGTAATGTTGTATGAATGTGTTTGTAATGTTGTATGAATGTGTTTGTAATGTTGTATGAATTCAATTATTTTTACATATTTGGAATCCTTGCACGGTCAGCTTTCCATTTGTACCAACAAATCACTAAATGTTTAAAGAATAACTGCGGTGTAAATGGTGCAATATCGACGGAGACACATTTTTCAAACGCTTGTAGCTAAAGAATGAAAGCGAAAATAAAAATTCTGGCTCACCCAGCAAGGAGGAGGGAGGTGAAACTATCTCTGTTTCAAATTTAATGCAATCTCATTACGATTAGTAAAAAAATTTGGGGGGGGGGGGGGCAGGTACCTGAATAACGACACTATTTTCCAGGACATGGTGTATACGGATAATAATTGATAATATGAACTGTTTTGTAAATGGAAATAATTTTAAATGAGCTGATATTAAATACAAATTTTGTTTATGAATTATCTTTGAGAAACTTGACTGTCAAAAAATATTGCAGACAAAGAATTAAACATTTGTTAAACAAAATTTCGCACAAAATCTTGACGCAAAGAAAATTCCTCCCCCAGGCTACCTTGGAAAATCGACACAAATAACAACCTATTACTCGCAAAAATTAGATTGTAACCTGTTTGTTCTATTGACTTTAGTAAATTATTTTAGTTAGAATAACTATCAGGATTCCCTGGGTCAATCCCTGGATGGGTTACCACTGTTTGGGCACGTTGTTTTCGTGCTGCAGCCTAGCCACACCCAGGCATTCATCCTTGACTTGTCGATACATGGGAACCAACGCAACCAAGGCATCTTGGGAAACAGAGTGGAAGAAGGGTTTACTGTGGAAGATCATCCATGGTGATGAGCAGGCATTCCTTTAGGAAATAGGGTGGAAGGGTTTACTGTGGAAGATCACCCATGGTGGTGAACAGACAACCCTTTAGGAAACAGAGTGGAAGGGTTTACTGTGGAAGATTACCCATGGTGGTGAACAGACATTCCATTAGGAAACAGAGTGGAAGGGTTTACTGTGGAAAATCACCCATGGTGGTGAGCATGCATTCCTTTTGGAAACAGGGTGGAATGGTTTACTGTGGAAGATCACCCATGGTGGTGAACAGGCATTCCTTTAGGAAACAGATTGGAAGTGTTTGTGAAAGATCGCCCATATGGTGGTGAACAGGTATTCCTTTGGGAAACAGAGTGGAAGGGTTTACTGTGGAAGATCACCCATGGTGGTGAACAGGCATTCCTTTAGGAAACAGATTGGAAGGGTTTACTGTGGAAGATCACCCATGGTGGTGAACAGGCATTCCTTTAGGAAACAGAGTGGAAGTGTTTACTGTGGAAGATCACCCATGGTGGTGAACAGGTATTATTTTGGGAAACAGAGTGGAAGGGTTTACTGTGGAAGATCACCTATGGTGGTGAACAGGCGTTCCTTTAGGAAAATGAGTGGAAGGGTTTAATTTGGAAGATCACCCATGGTGGTGAACAGGCGTTCTTTTTTAGGAAACAGAGTGGAAGGGTTTTAATGTGGAAGATCACCCATGGTGGTGAACAGGTATTATTTTGGGAAACAGAGTGGAAGGGTTTACTGTGGAAGATCACCTATGGTGGTGAACAGGCGTTCCTTTAGGAAAATGAGTGGAAGGTTTTAATTTGGAAGATCACCCATGGTGGTGAACAGGCATTCCTTTAGGAAACAGAGTGGAAGGGTTTACTGTGGAAAATCACCGGTGGTGGTGAACAGGCATTCCTTTAGGAAACGTATTGGGAGGGCTTAATGAGGAAGATCACCCATGGTGGTGAACAGGAATTTCTTTAGGACACAGAGTGGAAGGGTTTACTGTGGACGATCACCCATGGTGGTGAACAGGCATTCCTTTAGGAAACAAAGTGGAAGGGTTTACTGTGGAAGATCACCCATGGTGGTGAACAGGCATCCTTTAGGAAACAGAGTGGAAGGGTTTACTGTGGGAAATCACCGGTGGTGGTGAACAGGCATTCCTTTAGGAAACAGTGGAAGGGTTTACTGTGGAAGATCTCCCATGGTGGTGAACAGGCATTCCTTTAGGAAACGTATTGGGAGGGCTTAATGAGGAAGATCACCCATGGTGGTGAACAGGAATTTCTTTAGGAAACAGAGTGGAAGGGTTTACTGTGGAAGATCACCCATGGTGGTGAACAGGCATTCCTTTAGGAAACAGAGTGGAAGGGTTTACTGTGGAAAATCACCCATGGTGGTGAGCATGCATTCCTTTTGGAAACAGGGTGGAATGGTTTACTGTGGAAGATCACCCATGGTGGTGAACAGGCATTCCTTTAGGAAACAGATTGGAAGTGTTTGTGAAAGATCGCCCATATGGTGGTGAACAGGTATTCCTTTGGGAAACAGAGTGGAAGGGTTTACTGTGGAAGATCACCCATGGTGGTGAACAGGCATTCCTTTAGGAAACAGATTGGAAGGGTTTACTGTGGAAGATCACCCATGGTGGTGAACAGGCATTCCTTTAGGAAACAGAGTGGAAGTGTTTACTGTGGAAGATCACCATGGTGGTGAACAGGTATTATTTTGGGAAACAGAGTGGAAGGGTTTACTGTGGAAGATCACCCATGGTGGTCAACAGGTATTCCTTTAGGAAACAGATTGGAAGGGTTTACTGTGGAAGATCACCCATGGTGGTGAACAGGCATTCCTTTAGGAAACAGAGTGGAAGTGTTTACTGTGGAAGATCACCCATGGTGGTGAACAGGTATTATTTTGGGAAACAGAGTGGAAGGGTTTACTGTGGAAGATCACCTATGGTGGTGAACAGGCATTCCTTTAGGAAACAGAGTGGAAGTGTTTACTGTGGAAGATCACCCATGGTGGTGAACAGGTATTATTTTGGGAAACAGAGTGGAAGGGTTTACTGTGGAAGATCACCTATGGTGGTGAACAGGCGTTCCTTTAGGAAAATGAGTGGAAGGGTTTAATTTGGAAGATCACCCATGGTGGTGAACAGGCGTTCTTTTTTAGGAAACAGAGTGGAAGGGTTTTAATGTGGAAGATCACCCATGGTGGTGAACAGGTATTATTTTGGGAAACAGAGTGGAAGGGTTTACTGTGGAAGATCACCTATGGTGGTGAACAGGCGTTCCTTTAGGAAAATGAGTGGAAGGTTTTAATTTGGAAGATCACCCATGGTGGTGAACAGGAATTTCTTTAGGACACAGAGTGGAAGGGTTTACTGTGGACGATCACCCATGGTGGTGAACAGGCATTCCTTTAGGAAACAAAGTGGAAGGGTTTACTGTGGAAGATCACCCATGGTGGTGAACAGGCATCCTTTAGGAAACAGAGTGGAAGGGTTTACTGTGGGAAATCACCGGTGGTGGTGAACAGGCATTCCTTTAGGAAACGTATTGGGAGGGCTTAATGAGGAAGATCACCCATGGTGGTGAACAGGAATTTCTTTAGGAAACAGAGTGGAAGGGTTTACTGTGGAAGATCACCCATGGTGGTGAACAGGCATTCCTTTAGGAAACGTATTGGGAGGGCTTAATGAGGAAGACCACCCATGGTGGTGAACAGGCATTCCTTTAGGAAACAGAGTGGAAGGGTTTACTGTGGAAGATCACCCATGGTGGTGAACAGGTATTCCTTTAGGAAACGTATTGGGAGGGCTTAATGAGGAAGATCACCCATGGTGGTGAACAGGAATTTCTTTAGGAAACAGAGTGGAAGGATTTACTGTGGAAGATCACCCATGGTGGTGAACAGGCATTCCTTTAGGAAACAGAGTGGAAGGGTTTACTGTGGAAGATCACCCATGGTGGTGAACAGGCATTCCTTTAGGAAACAGAGTGGAAGGGTTTACTGTGGAAGATCACCCATGGTGGTGAACAGGCATTCCTTTATGAAACAGAGTGGAAGGGTTTACTGTGGAAGATCACCCCTGGTGGTGAACAGGCATTCAAAAAAAAATTTGTTGTATGTAATGCTGTATGAATGTGTTTGCAATGTTGTATGAATGTGTTTGTAATGTTGTATGAATGTGTTTGTAATGTTGTATGAATGTGTTTGTAATGTTGTATGAATGTGTTTGTAATGTTGTATGAATGTGTTTGTAATGTTGTATGAATGTGTTTGTAATGTTGTATGAATGTGTTTGTAATGTTGTATGAATGTGTTTGTAATGTTGTATGAATGTGTTTGTAATGTTGTATGAATGTGCTTGTAATGTTGTATGAATGTGTTTGTAATGTTGTATGAATGTGTTTGTAATGTTGTATGAATGTGTTTGTAATGTTGTATGAATGTGTTTGTAATGTTGTATGAATGTGTTTGTAATGTTGTATGAATGTGTTTGCAATGTTGTATGAATGTGTTTGTAATGTTGTATGAATGTGTTTGTAATGTTGTATGAATGTGTTTGTAATGTTGTATGAATGTGTTTGTAATGTTGTATGAATTTGTTTGCAATGTTGTATGAATGTGTTTGTAATGTTGTATGTATGTGTTTGTAATGTTGTATGAATGTGTTTGCAATGTTGTATGAATGTGTTTGTAATGTTGTATGAATGTGTTTGTAATGTTGTATGAATGTGTTTGTAATGTTGTATGAATGTGTTTGTAATGTTGTATGAATGTGCTTGTAATGTTGTATGAATGTGTTTGTAATGTTGTATGAATGTGTTTGTAATGTTGTATGAATGTGTTTGTAATGTTGTATGAATGTGTTTGTAATGTTGTATGAATGTGTTTGTAATGTTGTATGAATGTGTTTGTAATGTTGTATGAATGTGTTTGTAATGTTGTATGAATGTGTTTGTAATGTTGTATGAATGTGTTTGTAATGTTGTATGAATTTGTTTGCAATGTTGTATGAATGTGTTTGTAATGTTGTATGTATGTGTTTGTAATGTTGTATGAATGTGTTTGCAATGTTGTATGAATGTGTTTGTAATGTTGTATGAATGTGTTTGTAATGTTGTATGAATGTGTTTGTAATGTTGTATGAATTGAATGTGTTTGTAATGTTGTATGAATGTGTTTGCAATGTTGTATGAATGTATTGTAATTTTGTATGAATGTGTTTGCAATGTTGTATGAATGTGTTTGTAATGTTGTATGAATGTGTTTGTAATGTTGTATGAATGTGTTTGTAATGTTGTATGAATGTGTTTGCAATGTTGTATGAATGTGTTTGTAATGTTGTATGAATGTGTTTGTAATGTTGTATGAATGTGTTTGCAATGTTGTATGAATGTGTTTGTAATGTTGTATGAATGTGTTTGCAATGTTGTATGAATGTGTTTGTAATGTTGTATGAATGTGTTTGTAATGTTGTATGAATGTGTTTGTAATGTTGTATGAAGTGAATGTGTTTGTAATGTTGTATGAATGTGTTTGCAATGTTGTATGAATGTGTTTGCAATGTTGTATGAATGTGTTTGTAATGTTGTATGAATGTGTTTGTAATGTTGTATGAATGTGTTTGTAATGTTGTATGAATGTGTTTGTAATGTTGTATGAATGTGTTTGTAATGTTGTATGAATGTGTTTGTAATGTTGTATGAATGTGTTTGTAATGTTGTATGAATGTGTTTGTAATGTTGTATGAATGTGTTTGTAATGTTGTATGAATGTGCTTGTAATGTTGTATGAATGTGTTTGTAATGTTGTATGAATGTGTTTGTAATGTTGTATGAATGTGTTTGTAATGTTGTATGAATGTGTTTGTAATGTTGTATGAATGTGTTTGTAATGTTGTATGAATGTGTTTGTAATGTTGTATGAATGTGTTTGCAATGTTGTATGAATGTGTTTGTAATGTTGTATGAATGTGTTTGTAATGTTGTATGAATGTGTTTGTAATGTTGTATGAATGTGTTTGTAATGTTGTATGAATGTGTTTGCAATGTTGTATGAATGTGTTTGTAATGTTGTATGAATGTGTAGGTAATGTTGTATGAATGTGTTTGTAATGTTGTATGAATGTGTTTGTAATGTTGTATGAATGTGCTTGTAATGTTGTATGAATGTGTTTGTAATGTTGTATGAATGTGTTTGTAATGTTGTATGAATGTGTTTGTAATGTTGTATGAATGTGTTTGTAATGTTGTATGAATGTGTTTGTAATGTTGTATGAATGTGTTTGCAATGTTGTATGAATGTGTTTGTAATGTTGTATGAATGTGTAGGTAATGTTGTATGAATGTGTTTGTAATGTTGTATGAATGTGTTTGTAATGTTGTATGAATGTGTAGGTAATGTTGTATGAATGTGTTTGTAATGTTGTATGAATGTGTTTGTAATGTTGTATGAATGTGCTTGTAATGTTGTATGAATGTGTTTGTAATGTTGTATGAATGTGTTTGTAATGTTGTATGAATGTGTTTGCAATGTTGTATGAATGTGTTTGTAATGTTGTATGAATGTGTAGGTAATGTTGTATGAATGTGTTTGTAATGTTGTATGAATGTGTTTGTAATGTTGTATGAATGTGTTTGTAATGTTGTATGAATGTGTTTGTAATGTTGTATGAATGTGTTTGTAATGTTGTATGAATGTGTTTGTAATGTTGTATGAATGTGTTTGCAATGTTGTATGAATGTGTTTGTAATGTTGTATGAATGTGTTTGTAATGTTGTATGAATGTGTTTGTAATGTTGTATGAATGTATTGTAATGTTGTATGAATGTATTGTAATGTTGTATGAATGTATTGTAATGTTGTATGAATGTATTGTAATGTTGTATGAATGTATTGTAATGTTGTATGAATGTGTTTGCAATGTTGTATGAATGTATTGTAATGTTGTATGAATGTGTTTGTAATGTTGTATGAATGTGTTTGTAATGTTGTATGAATGTGTTTGCAATGTTGTATGAATGTATTGTAATGTTGTATGAATGTGTTTGTAATGTTGTATGAATGTGTTTGTAATGTTGTATGAATGTGTTTGTAATGTTGTATGAATGTATTGTAATGTTGTATGAATGTATTGTAATGTTGTATGAATGTATTGTAATGTTGTATGAATGTGTTTGCAATGTTGTATGAATGTATTGTAATGTTGTATGAATGTGTTTGTAATGTTGTATGAATGTGTTTGTAATGTTGTATGAATGTGTTTGCAATGTTGTATGAATGTATTGTAATGTTGTATGAATGTGTTTGTAATGTTGTATGAATGTGTTTGTAATGTTGTATGAATGTGTTTGTAATGTTGTATGAATGTGTTTGCAATGTTGTATGAATGTGTTTGTAATGTTGTATGAATGTGTTTGTAATGTTGTATGAATGTGTTTGCAATGTTGTATGAATGTGTTTGTAATGTTGTATGAATGTGTTTGTAATGTTGTATGAATGTATTGTAATGTTGTATGAATGTGTTTGTAATGTTGTATGAATGTGTTTGTAATGTTGTATGAATGTGTTTGTAATGTTGTATGAATGTGTTTGCAATGTTGTATGAATGTGTTTGTAATGTTCTATGAATGTGTTTGTAATGTTGTATAAATGTGTTTGCAATGTTGTATGAATGTGTTTGTAATGTTGTATGAATGTGTTTGTAATGTTGTATGAATGTGTTTGCAATGTTGTATGAATGTATTGTAATGTTGTATGAATGTGTTTGCAATGTTGTATGAATGTGTTTGTAATGTTGTATGAATGTATTGTAATGTTGTATGAATGTGTTTGTAATGTTGTATGAATGTGTTTGTAATGTTGTATGAATGTGTTTGTAATGTTGTATGAATGTGTTTGCAATGTTGTATGAATGTGTTTGTAATGTTCTATGAATGTGTTTGTAATGTTGTATAAATGTGTTTGTAATGTTGTATGAATGTATTGTAATGTTGTATGAATGTGTTTGTAATGTTGTATGAATGTGTTTGCAATGTTGTATGAATGTATTGTAATGTTATGTGAATGTGTTTGTAATGTTGTATGAATGTGTTTGTAATGTTGTATGAATGTGTTTGTAATGTTGTATGAATGTGTTTGCAATGTTGTATGAATGTGTTTGTAATGTTGTATGAATGTGTTTGCAATGTTGTATGAATGTGTTTGTAATGTTGTATGAATGTGTTTGTAATGTTGTATGAATGTGTTTGTAATGTTGTATGAATGTGTTTGCAATGTTGTATGAATGTGTTTGTAATGTTGTATGAATGTGTTTGTAATGTTGTATGAATGTGTTTGTAATGTTGTATGAATGTGTTTGTAATGTTGTATGAATGTGTTTGCAATGTTGTATGAATGTGTTTGTAATGTTGTATGAATGTGTTTGTAATGTTGTATGAATGTGTTTGCAATGTTGTATGAATGTGTTTGTAATGTTGTATGAATGTGTTTGTAATGTTGTATGAATGTGTTTGTAATGTTCTATGAATGTGTTTGTAATGTTGTATGAATGTGTTTGCAATGTTGTATGAATGTGTTTGTAATGTTGTATGAATGTGTTTGTAATGTTGTATGAATGTGTTTGTAATGTTGTATGAATGTGTTTGTAATGTTGTATGAATGTGTTTGTAATGTTGTATGAATGTGTTTGTAATGTTGTATGAATGTGTTTGTAATGTTGTATGAATGTGTTTGTAATGTTGTATGAATGTGTTTGTAATGTTATATGAATGTATTGTAATGTTGTATGAATGTGTTTGTAATGTTGTATGAATGTGTTTGTAATGTTGTATGAATGTATTTGCAATGTTGTATGAATGTATTGTAATTTTGTATGAATGTGTTTGCAATGTTGTATGAATGTGTTTGTAATGTTGTATGAATGTATTGTAATGTTGTATGAATGTGTTTGTAATGTTGTATGAATGTGTTTGTAATGTTGTATGAATGTGTTTGTAATGTTGTATGAATGTGTTTGCAATGTTGTATGAATGTGTTTGTAATGTTCTATGAATGTGTTTGTAATGTTGTATAAATGTGTTTGTAATGTTGTATGAATGTGTTTGCAATGTTGTATGAATGTGTTTGTAATGTTCTATGAATGTGTTTGTAATGTTGTATAAATGTGTTTGTAATGTTGTATGAATGTATTGTAATGTTGTATGAATGTGTTTGTAATGTTGTATGAATGTGTTTGCAATGTTGTATGAATGTATTGTAATGTTATGTGAATGTGTTTGTAATGTTGTATGAATGTGTTTGTAATGTTGTATGAATGTGTTTGTAATGTTGTATGAATGTGTTTGCAATGTTGTATGAATGTGTTTGTAATGTTGTATGAATGTGTTTGCAATGTTGTATGAATGTGTTTGTAATGTTGTATGAATGTGTTTGTAATGTTGTATGAATGTGTTTGTAATGTTGTATGAATGTGTTTGCAATGTTGTATGAATGTGTTTGTAATGTTGTATGAATGTGTTTGTAATGTTGTATGAATGTGTTTGTAATGTTGTATGAATGTGTTTGTAATGTTGTATGAATGTGTTTGCAATGTTGTATGAATGTGTTTGTAATGTTGTATGAATGTGTTTGTAATGTTGTATGAATGTGTTTGCAATGTTGTATGAATGTGTTTGTAATGTTGTATGAATGTGTTTGTAATGTTGTATGAATGTGTTTGTAATGTTCTATGAATGTGTTTGTAATGTTGTATGAATGTGTTTGCAATGTTGTATGAATGTGTTTGTAATGTTGTATGAATGTGTTTGTAATGTTGTATGAATGTGTTTGTAATGTTGTATGAATGTGTTTGTAATGTTGTATGAATGTGTTTGTAATGTTGTATGAATGTGTTTGTAATGTTGTATGAATGTGTTTGTAATGTTGTATGAATGTGTTTGTAATGTTGTATGAATGTGTTTGTAATGTTATATGAATGTATTGTAATGTTGTATGAATGTGTTTGTAATGTTGTATGAATGTGTTTGTAATGTTGTATGAATGTATTTGCAATGTTGTATGAATGTATTGTAATTTTGTATGAATGTGTTTGCAATGTTGTATGAATGTGTTTGTAATGTTGTATGAATGTATTGTAATGTTGTATGAATGTGTTTGTAATGTTGTATGAATGTGTTTGTAATGTTGTATGAATGTGTTTGTAATGTTGTATGAATGTGTTTGCAATGTTGTATGAATGTGTTTGTAATGTTCTATGAATGTGTTTGTAATGTTGTATAAATGTGTTTGTAATGTTGTATGAATGTATTGTAATGTTGTATGAATGTGTTTGTAATGTTGTATGAATGTGTTTGCAATGTTGTATGAATGTATTGTAATGTTATGTGAATGTGTTTGTAATGTTGTATGAATGTGTTTGTAATGTTGTATGAATGTGTTTGTAATGTTGTATGAATGTGTTTGCAATGTTTTATGAATGTGTTTGTAATGTTGTATGAATGTGTTTGCAATGTTGTATGAATGTGTTTGTAATGTTGTATGAATGTGTTTGTAATGTTGTATGAATGTGTTTGTAATGTTGTATGAATGTGTTTGCAATGTTGTATGAATGTGTTTGTAATGTTGTATGAATGTGTTTGTAATGTTGTATGAATGTGTTTGTAATGTTCTATGAATGTGTTTGTAATGTTGTATGAATGTGTTTGCAATGTTGTATGAATGTGTTTGTAATGTTGTATGAATGTGTTTGTAATGTTGTATGAATGTGTTTGCAATGTTGTATGAATGTGTTTGTAATGTTGTATGAATGTGTTTGTAATGTTGTATGAATGTGTTTGTAATGTTCTATGAATGTGTTTGTAATGTTGTATGAATGTGTTTGCAATGTTGTATGAATGTGTTTGTAATGTTGTATGAATGTGTTTGTAATGTTGTATGAATGTGTTTGTAATGTTGTATGAATGTGTTTGTAATGTTGTATGAATGTGTTTGTAATGTTGTATGAATGTGTTTGTAATGTTGTATGAATGTGTTTGTAATGTTGTATGAATGTGTTTGTAATGTTGTATGAATGTGTTTGTAATGTTGTATGAATGTATTGTAATGTTGTATGAATGTGTTTGTAATGTTGTATGAATGTGTTTGTAATGTTGTATGAATGTGTTTGCAATGTTGTATGAATGTATTGTAATGTTGTATGAATGTGTTTGCAATGTTGTATGAATGTATTGTAATGTTGTATGAATGTGTTTGTAATGTTGTATGAATGTGTTTGTAATGTTGTATGAATGTGTTTGTAATGTTGTATGAATGTGTTTGTAATGTTGTATGAATGTATTGTAATGTTGTATGAATGTGTTTGCAATGTTGTATGAATGTATTGTAATGTTGTATGAATGTGTTTGTAATGTTGTATGAATGTGTTTGTAATGTTGTATGAATGTGTTTGCAATGTTGTATGAATGTATTGTAATGTTGTATGAATGTGTTTGTAATGTTGTATGAATGTGTTTGTAATGTTGTATGAATGTGTTTGTAATGTTGTATGAATGTGTTTGTAATGTTGTATGAATGTGTTTGTAATGTTCTATGAATGTGTTTGTAATGTTGTATGAATGTGTTTGCAATGTTGTATGAATGTGTTTGTAATGTTGTATGAATGTGTTTGTAATGTTGTATGAATATGTTTGCAATGTTGTATGAATGTGTTTGTAATGTTGTATGAATGTGTTTGTAATGTTGTATGAATGTGTTTGTAATGTTCTATGAATGTGTTTGTAATGTTGTATGAATGTGTTTGCAATGTTGTATGAATGTGTTTGTAATGTTGTATGAATGTGTTTGTAATGTTGTATGAATGTGTTTGTAATGTTGTATGAATGTGTTTGTAATGTTGTATGAATGTGTTTGTAATGTTGTATGAATGTGTTTGTAATGTTGTATGAATGTGTTTGTAATGTTGTATGAATGTGTTTGTAATGTTGTATGAATGTGTTTGTAATGTTGTATGAATGTATTGTAATGTTGTATGAATGTGTTTGTAATGTTGTATGAATGTGTTTGTAATGTTGTATGAATGTGTTTGCAATGTTGTATGAATGTATTGTAATGTTGTATGAATGTGTTTGCAATGTTGTATGAATGTATTGTAATGTTGTATGAATGTGTTTGTAATGTTGTATGAATGTGTTTGTAATGTTGTATGAATGTGTTTGTAATGTTGTATGAATGTGTTTGTAATGTTGTATGAATGTATTGTAATGTTGTATGAATGTGTTTGCAATGTTGTATGAATGTATTGTAATGTTGTATGAATGTGTTTGTAATGTTGTATGAATGTGTTTGTAATGTTGTATGAATGTGTTTGCAATGTTGTATGAATGTATTGTAATGTTGTATGAATGTGTTTGTAATGTTGTATGAATGTGTTTGTAATGTTGTATGAATGTGTTTGTAATGTTGTATGAATGTGTTTGTAATGTTGTATGAATGTGTTTGTAATGTTGTATGAATGTGTTTGTAATGTTGTATGAATGTGTTTGTAATGTTGTATGAATGTGTTTGTAATGTTGTATGAATGTGTTTGTAATGTTGTATGAATGTGTTTGTAATGTTGTATGAATGTGTTTGTAATGTTGTATGAATGTGTTTGTAATGTTGTATGAATGTGTTTGTAATGTTGTATGAATGTGTTTGTAATGTTGTATGAATGTGTTTGTAATGTTGTATGAATGTGTTTGTAATGTTGTATGAATGTGTTTGCAATGTTGTATGAATGTGTTTGTAATGTTGTATGAATGTGTTTGCAATGTTGTATGAATGTGTTTGTAATGTTGTATGAATGTGTTTGTAATGTTGTATGAATGTGTTTGTAATGTTGTATGAATGTGTTTGCAATGTTGTATGAATGTGTTTGTAATGTTGTATGAATGTGTTTGTAATGTTGTATGAATGTGTTTGTAATGTTCTATGAATGTGTTTGTAATGTTGTATGAATGTGTTTGCAATGTTGTATGAATGTGTTTGTAATGTTGTATGAATGTGTTTGTAATGTTGTATGAATGTGTTTGTAATGTTGTATGAATGTGTTTGTAATGTTGTATGAATGTGTTTGTAATGTTGTATGAATGTGTTTGTAATGTTGTATGAATGTGTTTGTAATGTTGTATGAATGTGTTTGTAATGTTGTATGAATGTATTGTAATGTTGTATGAATGTGTTTGTAATGTTGTATGAATGTGTTTGTAATGTTGTATGAATGTGTTTGTAATGTTGTATGAATGTGTTTGTAATGTTGTATGAATGTATTGTAATGTTGTATGAATGTGTTTGTAATGTTGTATGAATTTGTTTGTAATGTTGTATGAATGTGTTTGTAATGTTGTATGAATGTGTTTGCAATGTTGTATGAATGTGTTTGTAATGTTGTATGAATGTGTTTGTAATGTTGTATGAATGTGTTTGTAATGTTCTATGAATGTGTTTGTAATGTTGTATGAATGTGTTTGCAATGTTGTATGAATGTGTTTGTAATGTTGTATGAATGTGTTTGTAATGTTGTATGAATGTGTTTGTAATGTTGTATGAATGTGTTTGTAATGTTGTATGAATGTGTTTGTAATGTTGTATGAATGTGTTTGTAATGTTGTATGAATGTGTTTGTAATGTTGTATGAATGTGTTTGTAATGTTGTATGAATGTGTTTGTAATGTTGAATGAATGTGTTTGTAATGTTGTATGAATGTGTTTGTAATGTTCTATGAATGTGTTTGTAATGTTCTATGAATGTGTTTGTAATGTTGTATGAATGTGTTTGTAATGTTGTATGAATGTGTTTGTAATGTTGTATGAATGTGTTTGTAATGTTGTATGAATGTGTTTGTAATGTTGTATGAATGTGTTTGTAATGTTCTATGAATGTGTTTGTAATGTTGTATAAATGTGTTTGTAATGTTGTATGAATGTATTGTAATGTTGTATGAATGTGTTTGTAATGTTGTATGAATGTGTTTGTAATGTTGTATGAATGTGTTTGTAATGTTGTATGAATGTGTTTGTAATGTTGTATGAATGTGTTTGTAATGTTGTATGAATGTGTTTGTAATGTTGTATGAATGTGTTTGTAATGTTGTATGAATGTGTTTGTAATGTTGTATGAATGTGTTTGTAATGTTGTATGAATGTGTTTGTAATGTTCTATGAATGTGTTTGTAATGTTGTATGAATGTGTTTGTAATGTTGTATGAATGTGTTTGTAATGTTGTATGAATGTGTTTGTAATGTTGTATGAATGTGTTTGTAATGTTGTATGAATGTGTTTGTAATGTTCTATGAATGTGTTTGTAATGTTGTATGAATGTGTTTGTAATGTTGTATGAATGTATTGTAATGTTGTATGAATGTGTTTGTAATGTTGTATGAATGTGTTTGTAATGTTGTATGAATGTGTTTGTAATGTTGTATGAATGTGTTTGTAATGTTGTATGAATGTGTTTGTAATGTTGTATGAATGTGTTTGTAATGTTGTATGAATGTATTGTAATGTTATGTGAATGTGTTTGTAATGTTGTATGAATGTGTTTGTAATGTTGTATGAATGTGTTTGTAATGTTGTATGAATGTGTTTGTAATGTTGTATGAATGTGTTTGTAATGTTGTATGAATGTGTTTGTAATGTTGTATGAATGTGTTTGCAATGTTGTATGAATGTGTTTGTAATGTTGTATGAATGTGTTTGCAATGTTGTATGAATGTGTTTGTAATGTTGTATGAATGTGTTTGTAATGTTGTATGAATGTGTTTGTAATGTTGTATGAATGTGTTTGCAATGTTGTATGAATGTGTTTGTAATGTTGTATGAATGTGTTTGTAATGTTGTATGAATGTGTTTGTAATGTTCTATGAATGTGTTTGTAATGTTGTATGAATGTGTTTGCAATGTTGTATGAATGTGTTTGTAATGTTGTATGAATGTGTTTGTAATGTTGTATGAATGTGTTTGTAATGTTGTATGAATGTGTTTGTAATGTTGTATGAATGTGTTTGTAATGTTGTATGAATGTGTTTGTAATGTTGTATGAATGTGTTTGTAATGTTGTATGAATGTGTTTGTAATGTTGTATGAATGTATTGTAATGTTGTATGAATGTGTTTGTAATGTTGTATGAATGTGTTTGTAATGTTGTATGAATGTGTTTGTAATGTTGTATGAATGTGTTTGTAATGTTGTATGAATGTATTGTAATGTCGCATGAATGTGTTTGTAATGTTCTATGAATGTGTTTGTAATGTTGTATGAATGTATTGTAATGTTGTATGAATGTGTTTGTAATGTTGTATGAATGTGTTTGTAATGTTGTATGAATGTGTTTGTAATGTTGTATGAATGTGTTTGTAATGTTCTATGAATGTGTTTGTAATGTTGTATGAATGTATTGTAATGTTGTATGAATGTGTTTGCAATGTTCTATGAATGTGTTTGTAATGTTGTATGAATGTGTTTGCAATGTTGTATGAATGTGTTTGTAATGTTGTATGAATGTGTTTGTAATGTTGTATGAATGTGTTTGTAATGTTGTATGAATGTGTTTGTAATGTTGTATGAATGTATTGTAATGTTGTATGAATGTGTTTGCAATGTTCTATGAATGTGTTTGTAATGTTGTATGAATGTGTTTGCAATGTTGTATGAATGTGTTTGTAATGTTGTATGAATGTGTTTGTAATGTTGTATGAATGTGTTTGTAATGTTGTATGAATGTGTTTGTAATGTTGTATGAATGTGTTTGTAATGTTGTATGAATGTGTTTGTAATGTTGGATGAATGTGTTTGTAATGTTGTATGAATGTGTTTGTAATGTTGTATGAATGTGTTTGTAATGTTGTATGAATGTATTGTAATGTTGTATGAATGTGTTTGTAATGTTGTATGAATGTGTTTGTAATGTTGTATGAATGTGTTTGTAATGTTGTATGAATGTGTTTGTAATGTTGTATGAATGTATTGTAATGTTGTATGAATGTGTTTGTAATGTTGTATGAATGTGTTTGTAATGTTGTATGAATGTGTTTGTAATGTTGTATGAATGTGTTTGTAATGTTGTATGAATGTGTTTGTAATGTTGTATGAATGTGTTTGTAATGTTGTATGAATGTGTTTGTAATGTTGTATGAATGTGTTTGTAATGTTGTATGAATGTGTTTGTAATGTTGTATGAATGTGTTTGTAATGTTGTATGAATGTGTTTGTAATGTTGTATGAATGTGTTTGTAATGTTGTATGAATGTGTTTGTAATGTTGTATGAATGTGTTTGTAATGTTGTATGAATGTGTTTGTAATGTTGTATGAATGTGTTTGTAATGTTGTATGAATGTGTTTGTAATGTTGTATGAATGTGTTTGTAATGTTGTATGAATGTTTTGTAATGTTGTATGAATGTGTTTGTAATGTTGTATGAATGTGTTTGTAATGTTGTATGAATGTGTTTGTAATGTTGTATGAATGTGTTTGTAATGTTGTATGAATGTATTGTAATGTTGTATGAATGTGTTTGTAATGTTGTATGAATGTGTTTGTAATGTTGTATGAATGTGTTTGTAATGTTGTATGAATGTGTTTGCAATGTTGTATGAATGTGTTTGTAATGTTGTATGAATGTGTTTGTAATGTTGTATGAATGTGTTTGTAATGTTCTATGAATGTGTTTGTAATGTTGTATGAATGTGTTTGCAATGTTGTATGAATGTGTTTGTAATGTTGTATGAATGTGTTTGTAATGTTGTATGAATGTGTTTGTAATGTTGTATGAATGTGTTTGTAATGTTGTATGAATGTGTTTGTAATGTTGTATGAATGTGTTTGTAATGTTGTATGAATGTGTTTGTAATGTTGTATGAATGTGTTTGTAATGTTGTATGAATGTGTTTGTAATGTTGTATGAATGTGTTTGTAATGTTGTATGAATGTGTTTGTAATGTTGTATGAATGTGTTTGTAATGTTGTATGAATGTGTTTGTAATGTTGTATGAATGTGTTGTAATGTTGTATGAATGTGTTTGTAATGTTGTATGAATGTGTTTGTAATGTTGTATGAATGTGTTTGTAATGTTGTATGAATGTGTTTGTAATGTTGTATGAATGTGTTTGTAATGTTGTATGAATGTGTTTGTAATGTTGTATGAATGTGTTTGTAATGTTGTATGAATGTGTTTGTAATGTTGTATGAATGTGTTTGTAATGTTGTATGAATGTGTTTGTAATGTTGTATGAATGTGTTTGTAATGTTGTATGAATGTGTTTGTAATGTTGTATGAATGTGTTTGTAATGTTGTATGAATGTGTTTGTAATGTTGTATGAATGTGTTTGTAGTGTTGTATGAATGTGTTTGTAATGTTGTATGAATGTGTTTGTAATGTTCTATGAATGTGTTTGTAATGTTGTATGAATGTGTTTGTAATGTTGTATGAATGTGTTTGTAATGTTGTATGAATGTGTTTGTAATGTTGTATGAATGTGTTTGTAATGTTGTATGAATGTGTTTGTAATGTTGTATGAATGTGTTTGTAATGTTGTATGAATGTGTTTGTAATGTTGTATGAATGTGTTTGTAATGTTGTATGAATGTGTTTGTAATGTTGTATGAATGTGTTTGTAATGTTGTATGAATGTGTTTGTAATGTTGTATGAATGTGTTTGTAATGTTGTATGAATGTGTTTGTAATGTTGTATGAATGTGTTTGTAATGTTGTATGAATGTGTTTGTAATGTTGTATGAATGTGTTTGTAATGTTGTATGAATGTGTTTGTAATGTTGTATGAATGTGTTTGTAATGTTGTATGAATGTGTTTGTAATGTTGTATGAATGTGTTTGTAATGTTGTATGAATGTGTTTGTAATGTTGTATGAATGTGTTTGTAATGTTGTATGAATGTGTTTGTAATGTTGTATGAATGTGTTTGTAATGTTGTATGAATGTGTTTGTAATGTTGTATGAATGTGTTTGTAATGTTGTATGAATGTGTTTGTAATGTTGTATGAATGTGTTTGTAATGTTGTATGAATGTGTTTGTAATGTTGTATGAATGTGTTTGTAATGTTGTATGAATGTGTTTGTAATGTTGTATGAATGTGTTTGTAATGTTGTATGAATGTGTTTGTAATGTTGTATGAATGTGTTTGTAATGTTGTATGAATGTGTTTGTAATGTTGTATGAATGTGTTTGTAATGTTGTATGAATGTGTTTGTAATGTTGTATGAATGTGTTTGTAATGTTGTATGAATGTGTTTGTAATGTTGTATGAATGTGTTTGTAATGTTGTATGAATGTGTTTGTAATGTTGTATGAATGTGTTTGTAATGTTGTATGAATGTGTTTGTAATGTTGTATGAATGTGTTTGTAATGTTGTATGAATGTGTTTGTAATGTTGTATGAATGTGTTTGTAATGTTGTATGAATGTGTTTGTAATGTTGTATGAATGTGTTTGTAATGTTGTATGAATGTGTTTGTAATGTTGTATGAATGTGTTTGTAATGTTGTATGAATGTGTTTGTAATGTTGTATGAATGTGTTTGTAATGTTGTATGAATGTGTTTGTAATGTTGTATGAATGTGTTTGTAATGTTGTATGAATGTGTTTGTAATGTTGTATGAATGTGTTTGTAATGTTGTATGAATGTGTTTGTAATGTTGTATGAATGTGTTTGTAATGTTGTATGAATGTGTTTGTAATGTTGTATGAATGTGTTTGTAATGTTGTATGAATGTGTTTGTAATGTTGTATGAATGTGTTTGTAATGTTGTATGAATGTGTTTGTAATGTTGTATGAATGTGTTTGTAATGTTGTATGAATGTGTTTGTAATGTTGTATGAATGTGTTTGTAATGTTGTATGAATGTGTTTGTAATGTTGTATGAATGTGTTTGTAATGTTGTATGAATGTGTTTGTAATGTTGTATGAATGTGTTTGTAATGTTGTATGAATGTGTTTGTAATGTTGTA
>JAUCBJ010003698.1:0-18336 GCA_032718475.1 Nemertoderma westbladi
CCGTTTATTGTTTTGGTTAGAAAATCCCGCCTCTGTAACCCACTCCTTTCCTTCAATTAGTTAAATGATCGTTTATTGTTTTGGTTAGAAAATCCCGCCTCTGTAACCTGCCCCTTTCCCTCAATTAGTTAAATGATCGTTTATTGTTTTGGTTAGAAAATCCCGCCTCTGTAACCTGCTCCTTTCCCTCAATTAGTTAAGTGATCGTTTATTGTTTTGGTTAGAAAATCCCGCCTCTGTAACCTGCTCCTTCCCCTCAATTAGTTAAGTGATTGTTTATTGTTTAGGTTAGGAAATCCCGCCTCTGTAACCTGCTCCTTTCTCTCAATTGGTAATGTTATCGTTTATTGTTTTGGTTAGAAAATACCATCTATGTAACCTGCTCCTTTCCTTCATTTGGTAAAGTGATTGTTTATTGTTTTGGTTAGAAAATCCCGCCTCTGTAACCTGCTCCTTTCCCTGATTTGGTAAAGTGAACGTTTATTGTTTTGGTTAGAAAGGCTAGCTTTTACCACAGGCGCATATGGAAATCTATCTCATAGTTTATAAATCATGGAATTTAGAAAGTTTTGGCACAGGCATAGTGAAACCAACTGTCCGACAGTCCAGAAATCAACAAATTTTGAATGTTTTGGCATAGGCATGTTGAAATCAACTGTCTGACAGTCCAGAAATCAGCAGTCTGACAGTTTGAAGAAATACATACTTAAAAAGTCATTAAAGGACAACAAAAGTCATTAAAGGGACAACAAAAGTCATTATGCACAATTCGTAAAAAAAAGGAGGACAAAAAAAGTCAAATAAAAGGACATAAAAAATCATTGCCTTTGTAATAATTGAAAAATATTATATTCTAATCATTGTAATTAAATATCAGTTAATTGTTGTTGACCAGACCCAACCGTGGTGGTTGGGATCTCACCTCCAAGGGGGAGGTAGAATGACGGACTTGGACGGGCGAGACAATAAGCAGATAGTAGTACCCGTAGCGATCATTACACAGAGATTGCTATGGTACAGTACTACGGCATATATTAAAATGGTGGTTTCGGATGAGGGGTGTTGGAGGGGTGGGTATAGTAGTATAATGTTATACAGTAGGATAATTAGGTTAACTAAGGTTAATAGATAATAGTAGTTCATATTATTAATTTATTATTAAATTAATATATTTATTATTAAATTAATATATTTATTATTAAATTAATATATTTATTATTAAATTAATATATTTATTATTAAATTAATATATTTATTATTAAATTAATATATTTATTATTAAATAGAAGGATATTCAAAGGTACAATAGTAGTTTTCCACATGCATTATTCCTGAATTTTAAATCCCGGGATTACCAGCCCTAATCGTAAGGGCATAGCGTGCTTGAGCACGTGGGTGAATTCTGCTTCTTGGGATCATGGATCCTCGTAAGGGGAAGGCATGGGCAGCGCGATAAATACTCTGTCCAGGATTTGTAAGTCCCATAGAATAAAACGGAACCCTAAGGTTATATTATTTGTGGCAGTAGTAGTACCAGTACTCTTATATGTGAGTCCATGCTGGGCTCTATCTGCAGAGGATACCAAATCTCTGGATGACACATTCACAAGAATGCTGCGCCGGTTTCATTGGGTCAAGTACAATGAACACATCTCCAATCAGACTCTATTCAACCTCGGAGGTGTTTTATTAGTCTCCCCAAGCTTGAAATTTAAACGGAGCCGCCTCCGCTTTGCAAGACGTTGTTTTCGTCGTGAGGACCACCCAGTGCACAATCTTATGCTTTAGCGGCCTCATGGAGTGAATAAACATGGTGGACAGCTCATAACGTTGTTGAGGCGCCTCTTAAAGTACACTGGCCTTGAAGATGATCTAGCAAATATCATGGGTGATAAGGAGTTGTTGCGGCGCTATTTTGTCGACAAGCCGACACAGCATTCTTACCGGTAATATATATGGATATATACTACTGTAGATACAAGATATCAATGCTACCTAAAATCAATCTGCACTAGAAATAGCAAATTGCTCACTGAATTATACATTGTCACTGAATTATACATTGTCACTACATTGTACAATGTATAATTGGGTAATTTGTTTGCACAACTTACCTCATTTTAATAAATATATATATGCAGCTACAATGCAGCATGCCGATTGTAGTAGTATCAAAAGATCACTAAACTTGACTGTAATGCGACTGGTAGCAAAAGTTGCTTTATACATTCGGATTCACCAACAAAGAAGAAGGAAGTCAAAATATATATAATGTCACTTTTCATGTGAGCACATAACTATATGAAGCCCAACAGCTCCTCAGCTCATTGGGGCATTCTGCTTATAGTGTTGATCTTTTTGTTAACTCAAAGATGGCATAGGCAGCATTGTATGGACTGTCGGGGAATTTAAATTGACTTTAAATTGCTTTCGTCGGGAACATCTTTACAAAGTCGGCATTGACGTCCAAGTTGGATCGAACTGCTGACCTCCAGGTTGGAAGTCGCTCCGCAATTTACGTGCTTATGATCTCCCATCTGCTCAATCCTACTATACTTGGTCGTATTTAACCACTCGCCTCAACCACTCATTCACCCAAAACACCTATAGAAAATTATAGAATAAATCGGAATCTTATGGTTTGGTTATTTTGAGCAACATACTCTAATATGGGAGTCCAAACTGTGTTCTAACTGCTAAGGACTCCAGATCTCTGGATGACACATAAACAAGAATATGCTACGCCTGGTTCTTGCGTTCAATCGGTATCGCTACCGCAATTGTTCACCAAATTTTGGATTAATTCAAAAAGCCTTATGTAATGAGGGGCCATACATATTCCATCACTAAATATCAGCTGGATACATCTGATGACAAACGCCGAGCTTTATGATACAATATCACATGTAGCAATAACTCTACGTGAACGCACGCAAACTACGATTCAGTGGGCACTGCTGGATAAATTGAGACGATGTCATATCAAATCAACTTTTCTACTAACCAACACAAGGTATACATTATGACTGGCGATGACATATGCAGGCCACATTATTTTTGACTATCATGTCAAAATCGTCAAAAGTAGCAAATTTAAAATTGGAAAAAATCTCAAAAATAACAGATTCTTTTTTTGTTGAATTTAAAGATTTTGTTGCACATTCTTTATATAGTAATCGATAAGTTTAAATTTTTCAATAAATATCTCCAATTTCAACTATAGCTGTTAAAGAGTTCCAAATTTATCGTACTGCAGATGACATGGTAACATGCCAATCCATTCGCCGATACTGTTAAAAAAACGACACTCTGGCTGGGAGGTACAGGAGATGTCTGGATGGAGAACTAATATTATTTATTTATTATGATAATTCATATTTATATGCTTCACGGGTCAATATGGTAGACCAACTTGAAAGAAATAATGGACTCAACCACAAAAAAACTAGAGGTACTGTAAGTTCCATAATTATCATAAAACAATCTAATAACAATGTCATATAGTTGCATTTTATTGGGTTACAAATTACACTAAATATAACTATGTAATAAATCCGTTACTAATTACTTAGGAGTTGTTACATGAACATTGGTTATTTGAGTTCCGCCGGCCATAACAAGAACCAAAATTAATATTATAAATATTATAAGAAACATAACGATACCAGTTCGTCGCGACCAAACGATGGTTCCGTGATCGTCAACTTCGGCTCCAACTCGAGTTAGAATTCTGACTACCCCGCTAGTTGCATAACTGGTAGCTCCACTGGATTGGGCCACATTCATAGTGGTGGATCCACCTTCTAGGGACAGATTCCTGTTAGAAGATGTGTGACTTGTTGCGTGTGTGTGACTACTGCTTCCTACCCCTGAATATCCCAAAATACCTGTATGTCCGGAGACAACCAAGGCACCTCCACCACTCGCACCCGCCGTAGCACCACCACCCGCTACATTCGCACCAACACCCGCCGATGTGACCATCGCACCATCTGTATGAAAACCTCCACTCGCTCCTCCGATTCCACCACCCCCACCCGCACCCCCCATACCGCTCTTAGCACCACCACCCCCACCCGCACCCCCCATACCTCTCTTACCACCACCACCCGCACCCCCCATACCTCTCTTACCACCACCACCCCCACCCGCACCCCCCATACCTCTCTTACCACCACCACCCCCACCCGCACCCTCCGTTACATCCCCAGCATTTGATCCGGTCTTCGCGCCACCTATCGCACTAGTACCCACACTCATCGCTGCACTCCCAGTAACCGCTGCTCCACTCACCGACTCCACACCACCTCCATCCTGCGCTCTGACATTTAAATATCCGGAGGCCGATTCACCCGGCCTCGCCGTAGGAAACTTCTTCCGAAATTCTGATATATAGAGCATTACACACTTTTCATCCGGTCTGTCTACAAAAATATCAGGCCCAATTATACGCGGAATTCCAAACTGTTGCTCAGCAACATCAAAGGCGTTCTGAAGTCGTACTGATGACGAGGCGCTGACATCATATGGAAGAGAACCTGGTACACACGCGTTAACTAAGTGTGAAAATGCAACTCCATCTGACCAAGATGACTGAAAGTTTGATATTTGAACTTCGGCACCACAAGCGTTTCGACACCAATTTAAAAGGGATATTTTAACAGATGTTTCGTCTGATTCCTTAACCGCCCCTTTTCCTTTACTCGACATAAATCTTGATATACCGGTAGCCGGTTTTGCCGTCACGTCACCTTCCGTAAGTTGGAATCTCAGTAAAATGATCCATATGAGACCAAGTACAATGTTGGGTTTACCGTTAGTGACATCTATTGGTGATATATTGACAATCTTGACGTTTCTAGACTTAAGGAACTTAATCGCTTTATCTACATTAGCTATCGCATGTATCGATGTTAATTTAATTTGTTTTGGAGCATTTGGGGCCAGTTTGACGCCGGAGAGGACGGATAACAGGACGAGTAGTAGAACGCCATCCTTTACATCCTCGAACAAGTCAGTAACGACTATATGGGGAGTTTCCTTCGCCAAATGAGCGTTAATCCATTTTGTAAATGTTGCTTTTTGTTGTGTGTTTATTTCATCTTTGAGTTGTGCAGTTTTTATGGATACTTTGGGATGTTGATTCATAATTTATGTAAGTTACTTTTTTCGAACATATAACTACGAAATGATACCACCATACAGATTCTTGTAAATGTATAATATATTTACAGAATGGAGCGAGTAACACCTACATTATTATTATTATATTACCTAAGTTAGTATATCTAGGTATGTTTTACCTACTCGTACAACACGCGTTAGAATGTTATCGATTTGGTTAATGTAGAACAATACTGAATGTAAATTAATTTTAGTTTTAAATTACTGTTTGGTGTTTGGTGGTCAGGTTCGAATCCGACTAAAGGCTGTAGAAATTTCGCACTGTTGTGTCCCTAGGCAAGACACATTAGACATTAGTGCCTACGCCAACCCATCGGTATAATGGGGACCTAGCTTTGCTGGGGTAATGATAATAAAAGCGCTTTGAGTATGCTGAGCGTAGAAAAGTGCTATATAAATAACCAATTATTATTATTATTATTATTATTACTACATTTTATTTCAATTTATATTAGAAAAAGTACCAATAGCAAAAATATGATGTACGGAGCCGGAGTAGTCGGTTCGAATATTGAGGTCGAGGTCGTGGGTTCGAATCGGTTTCGAGCCAGTTACAATTTCGTAACTGGGCGTCCTGCCTGCGATACTGGAACCTGGCGTCTGATGGCGGAGTAGACGGTGAGAGCATTCTACCTTGGGAGTTAGTGTACCCCCTGCCTTTCAGGCAACAGACAAGAGAGGGGAGACTTCGGTCTACTAACGTTATCGTTACTTTAGTATGCCTACTGTATTACACCATGACCTGAATATTCCGGACTACCGGACTACCCGTAATATTTTAATGACTATTCACATCATTGTGTTAAAAGTAGCACTTTTGGCGACAGCGTTATGACCTGAGTTTATTTATTTAGTTATTTATGTACCGAGCGAGCGCAGATTTATTAGCATTATCGTTTGGGCATTTAAATTGGGTTCATTATATCGTAACCTTGTTTTACTGATGGAAGGGAAACGTGGCTCTAAAATGTCTTCTATTGGACGTTTCGACATAATGGAATACAGTGCATGTTAAAGAATTATTATTTACTAACAGGAGCTAGTCCAGTCAATAGATACGGATAACAACAAAGTAGCACGCATTAATATAAATGGAAATAATACATTCTGGAATACGGTAATTGAATGTGTTTCCAGGTTATTGATTACTTTGCAACGTTCCGACCGAGAGACCACAACGCTGCAAAGTGGTAACTTGCAACGTTACGAGTAATTCACCACACCAGAACGCTGACAAGTTGAAATAATGTAACAAAACTAATTCAACACACCTCGATGAGACAACGGAACAGGAATTATAGATTTTGCATTTTAATGTTTTATAACCGTTTAATAAAAGGCCTTTTTATACGTGTAATTGCACCAGTCGTATCTTGGCCATTCTTTTCCTTACATTAACCGCTATTTATATAGTTTAACTTGAGGCAAAGTTTTTGAAAAGGATTTCCAATAATATGTTGTGATGTTGAGAAATGGTTAAAAATGTGGGCATTCTATTCAATTATATTTGAAAGCCCATATATTCGTTAATCTCAATGAAACTCACACAATTTTGGCAAATGTGAAGAACTAGCCGCGATACGGCCTGTGACTATTCAAATAACACACTAACATTAAACAACTCTAAATTCTGGCTGCAGTGTACATCGTTGTCGTGTCATTTTAGATGTAAAGATGTTCAATATATCATGTTGAAGAGTTACCGCATCTCGGGTCGTGGGTCGCGGACGGGGAGTTCTGCAAAAGATCTCCGATCTTCAACGGGATAAGATAATCTACCATCAATAAACCCGAATCACCATTATTGTTCAATTGTAAATTTGCTGTATACATACTATTATACTAGTACCCCTCGTTATGGCGACGAGCTGAACTTACAGACAGAATAGACGTACCGTACAGTACATCGTTTGCAGACAATCATCAGAAAGTGAGCCACAATGGAGGTCTATACTTACTGTCTGGGCATACGTACTACACGTACGTGGGCTGCTCGCCCTCGAACAGGAGACTGAGTCCCACCACTCAAATTATATTTCAAATTTTCGACAGACTACATGTGTACCAAGTTTGGTTTAATTTCATCAAAGATTGACTAAGTTATCAGCAGACCGACAGACAGACCGAAAGACCGTCACACCTACAGACAGACAACGGCTGTAACAATAACGGTATGCTAAGATGGCTTAATACGTTGCTTGCCACACATAAAGTACTACACAGGATTTCTAAACGATTGACAATGCAGCCGGAATTTTCTAGCTAACTTGAGAGTCAGTTTCAAAGTAAATACACATTTCATGTAGATGTGAAAATGAAACTTTCCGTGATAATATATGTTACAAGTTATCGAAGTATGGTTACAGGAGGGCGATTCAAGTTCAATAATCTCATTAAAAATACCTTCCTTTTCATCCACAAGTTAGTTAGGAAAAAATTGGTCAGAAAAAAAAACTGGTCAGAAAAAATTGCCTGTTTGTGGGTGGTAAAAATATGAGAAATTGGGGGGACATACAGAACAGTAGAGCTGCAGTTGGTCTCAGATTTCCGTATGTTTCGCCAGTTTTGGTCGCAGAGTTCTGTATGCTTCATCATTTGGTACCACTTAGGCTTGCGTGACCATTTTTTTTGTAGCTATTTATGTAAAATTTAGTTATTTAGTTATTTTAGTAGTACGGCCTTAGTGGTAGCTAGTGCATTTAAAATTTTAGCTAGTGTTTTTAAAATAGTAGCTGAATCAGAATTGGAAATTTTGCATTTTTAGATTGAAAAGTTCTAGAAAACGTACAAAAAGTCAACATAAATTTTTTAAATATAAATTTCTATGCATTTATGGCGCAAAAGTTTAATGAAATACATATTGTTTTTGCACTCTAAATTTTACTACTTGAACTTTAAATTGTATTGCAATTCATACATTTTTTATTGCCAAAAATGTGGCATAAACGTAGAAACTCTACAGTCAGACAGTGAATAACTCTATTCTAGAAATACCGTGCACACAAAGTACAGTTGAATGGGATATGGCCAAGGCGTACTATATACAAGGCCATGCCATCGAGTTAACTGAGGGCGGTGACTGGGGGCAAGATTTTTTTTACAACAATTTGATATTTTGATATGGGGAGAGTTCTATAAATTTTCATTTGCTGCAATTTGGTCAATGGACGTAATTGAAGCATCCTCGTTAATTAAGATACAAATTTTTATGGAAGCTAGTGCTTTAGATAGGTTAAACTAGTAATTTCAACACTGGTTCCGACATCCTACTCCCCTCTATAAATATTTTGTAGTAGCTAGTTCTTTTTACTAATTGTATAGAAAATGTTCCAGAACATGATAGCTATTCATTTTTAAAAAAAAATATGTTCTAGAACAAATATTTTTTGTTCTAGAACATATTTTAGAAAAAATTCTGGATTCTATTTAAAACGCATGGAATCGTTCTAAAACGTGTTTAAAATCAATAAAAAAAATTAAAAAAAAATTTGAAATTTTTTTTATTGATTTTAAACACGTTTTAGAACGATTCCATGCGTTTTAAATATAATCCAGTTTTTTATTCAAAAAAATGTTCTAGAACAAAAACTATTTGTTCAAGAACATTTTTTTTTTGAAAATGAATAGCTAACATCTTCTGGAACATTTTCTATACAAATAGTAATAAGAACTAGCTACTACAAAATATTTATAGAGGGAAGTAGGTTGTCGGAACCAGTGTCGAAATTACTAGCTAAACCTACCTAAAACACTAGCTACCATAAAATTTTTTATCTTACTTAACGAGGATGCTTCAATTAAGTCCATTGACCAAATTGCAGCAAATTAAAATTTATAGATCTCTCCCCATATCAAAATATAAAATTGCTGTATAAAAAATCTTGCCCCCAGTCACCGCCCCCAGTTAACTGGCTGGCATGGCCTTGTATATAGTACGCCTTGGATATGGCACAAGTAAAGCACAAGGATCCCTACTTCACCCTGTCGACACCCCGTGCCATTTTTCTAGCTAGTATTTATTGAAATTATATAAATATCAGAAAACATTGATATTTCAGGTATAAACTACAACAGATTAACCAACAGTTTACAGTTTATATTATATTTTTAATTTTCAAAAAATACTAGCTAGTAAAAAAACATATCGACGAATTTTCTAGAACATTCACCAATTCCAAAAAAGCTTTTAAAAACACTAATAAAGAGACACTAATTTAGAGACCCTTTTGCTTGACTACTACTAGGATCGGCATGCTGCATTGCAGCTGCATTTTTAAGAATGCTGTGCCGGCTTGTCAACAAAATTGCACCGCCACAACTCCCTATCACCCATGACATTTGCTAGATCATCCGCATCTTCAATGCCAGTGTCCTTTAAGATGCGTCTCAAGAATGTCATGGGCTGTCCACCATGCTTATTCACTCCATGAGGCTGCCAAAGTACAAGATTATGCACTGGCTGGTCCTCACGGCGAAAGCAATGTCCTGCAAAGCGGAGGCGATTTTGTTCTAGTGTCAAGCTTGGGGGAACCAATGAGACACCTCCAATGTTATATAGTGTCTGGTTGGAGATGTGTGCATTGTACTTGACACAATGAACCCGGCGTAGCATTCTTGTGAATGTGCCATCCAGAGATTTGGTGTCCTCAGCAGTTAGAGCCCAGCATGGACTCCCGTAGAGGAGTACTGGAACTACTGCTGCTCTAAATAATCGGACCTTAAGTTTCCGATTAATTCTCGGTGACTTCCAATTCCTGGAAAGCCTATTCAAGGCTGCCCATGCCTTTCCCTTACGTATTCGAAGGTCCTCACCTGACTTCCGGATCCATGATCCCAGGTAACAGAAGTCGTCCACATGCTCAAGCATACCATCCTTTGAGCTTATGCTCATCCGATCAGAGACATGCTGACTGTCAAAATTTTGGTCTTTCTGGAGTTAATAAAAAGACCAACACTAGAGGCAGCATGTTCTAATGAGCTGAGGAGCCGTTGGGCTCCCTCTAATGATTCTGAGAGTACTCCTAAGTCATCAGCAAAGTCTAGATCAGTTAGGTACTTGGCAGGATGTCCTCGACTTCTGGAGCCAGTAGGTGGAGTTATCATCACCCCATCACCATTATGATGATCTAAGGACATGCGTAGAACATAGTCAACCACAATAATGAACAAGAATGGTGCAAGTGTGTCTCCTTGGAGGACGCCCCATAACACTTCAAATGGTTCTGTGTCACCGTCAACAGTAGACACAAATGTTGTCGAACCATCGTATAATGATCTGATTGCTGCAATAATTTCATTAGGAATCCCATATAATGAAAGTATGCTGAACATACGTGAGCGAGAGACTGAATCAAAGGCCTTGAAGAAGTCAACAAAGATAACAGCCAGATGCCTGTCTTTCTTTTTTGATAATTCTTCAATTATCCTTCTAAGTGCCAAAATGGGCTCCATGGTCCCACGACCTTTACGGAACCCATTCTGATTTCCACGGAGCAGTCTCTCAATGGGATCCCTGATGCGATTTAATAGAATCCTATTGTATAGCTTTGCAGCAATCGAGATCAATGAGATTCCCCGAAAAGAACCATAGAGTGTTAGGTTGCCCTTCTTGGGAACTGGCACCAACTTATTTGTTTTCATTTCTTGTGGAACTCTTGTTGTTCGGTACATGTCTACTATGATGGGATAGATGAGCTTTAAACACTCAGGTATTTTAAAGACCTCAGGGGGAACACCATCTACTCCACTGGCACGATTGGTCTTAATGCTCTTTGCAGCAGCCTTCACTTCTGCAAAGGAGATATCGCCAATGGGAATATCTGGGAGTACAGACTCAGACACTTTTACTTCTATAAAGTTATCAGGCAATACCCTGTCATTATTGAGGAGCTTTTCAAAGTGGGCTTTCCAACCAATGAGGCGATCGGCTGGTGATTCTGCCTTAATCTTGGTGGTTGGTTGGCTTTTCCGCCCAGTAAGCAAATTGATCGATTTCCATGCCTGGGATGATTGCCTGCTGTCGTCAGCATCATTGATGGCACCAACCTGTTGGTTTATTAGCTCCTGTAGATTAACAGAGTACTGCCTGTTCAGGGACCTAGATGCAGCCTTAACTGCATTCTTGGCCGCTGTAGTCTGTTTGAGTCGGGACTCTTTCTGCGCCTTATGAAGGTCATTTCGGCACTTCTGAATTTTGTTGTCAGTCCAGGGGGCCCTTTTCCTGTTTCGAGGGTATACAGGAACTGTTTCTGCAGCTGCTAACTTAACTGCTTCTGTAAAGGCAGTATAGCCCTCACAGTGATCTGCCGCCTCAGAGGCAAGAGCCTCATACCTGTTGCTCAGCTGTAATGTGAAGCTGGATCTCACACTTGGCTGTTGCAACAGAGAGGACCAGTCATGCCGCGGCAAGGCAGATTTCGTTGTTCTGCTAGCACGCAGACTAAGTCTTACCTTGGCCACAATAAGGCGGTGATCACTGGAGAAGGGTCGAAGTGTAAATGCATTACAGTCTTGTATAGAGCTCCTGTATTTCCTACGAAACAGAATATGGTCTATCTGGGACTTGTGACCACTGGGTCCACTATGAGTCCATAGCTTTCCAGTTCGCTTCTTGAACTTGGTTCCAGCCGAAAACAATCCATTTCCAGAGATAAAATCCTGAAGATGGACAGAATTTCGGTTAACACTATTGCTATAGACCCAGGGCGATGTAGGTGATTGATGCAGACTTGCAGTAAAGTCTCCCAGGAATGTTAAGAATGCATGCTGATCCACTCCATCAGTAGCTGATTGTAGATTGTGGTAGAAATTTTCCACCTCCTCTACAGGGGCAACAGTAGTTGGAGAGTAGCACACAATCAGAACCACCTTAGGAAACTTCTTAGCCAGTCTTCCAGAACATGAGAAGTGGCAACGGATGATGCGGTTAGAGATTTGGTCTATTTTGTCCAATGCTGCATGTGCAGTTGGATTCATCAATAGACCAATTCCACCATTGCCACTATCATCTGCTGACGCGAGGGCGAGTCGCCAACCGCCCCCCATGTCCTTAATCAGAACCTCATCAGTCTGTCCAGTCTGCATTCGGTGCTCTTGAACACCCACTGCACTAAGAGAAAGCTTATCTGCCAAGGCAGTCAGCTCACCTTGTCGCATTGGGGACCCGAGTGTTAGGGTGTTTACTGAGGCTAGTCTAGTGACTTGCTTCAGATTCACCAATGGCTTTGTTGGTCGGGGTGGAACATGAGAGTAGCCTCCAACTCCAGAATCCCTCTCCCCATCACAATCTGGCCTCCCTGGTGACCCAGGGTTTGGGCCAGAAAGGTCATCAGGAAAGGGACTCAAAGAATTGTTGGCTGCTCTCTCTCCAGTAGGGGGTGAGACAGGCAGCCGGTCAGGAGTTAACTGACGCCTGTGAGGCCGATTGTGTCCGGTAATTCCACTGGCCTCTAGTGGCCGGACCTCCGCATTGCTAATGTAATCCATAGTGGGGGTTATTATATATTACATATCCCCATTCTCATTCTCATTCAACACCTGGCAGAGACTTTGGAACCGGGGTCCGAGGGGGCACGGTGACACCACTTTTACCACCTGTTATACATACTATACTGTACTAGTACCGTTGAGGTATTATCTCCCCTATAAGACCTGATGTGGGGCCCTCAATGGTAATCAATTGGAACCCATGTCGTGAAATCATTCCTGAATATCTATTTCTCAACGAAATTCAGATATTGTTACATATTTCGAATCCTTGCAAGGCAAGCTTTCTAATTATATGAACTAATTACGACTAATGTGAAGAATGTCCACGATACGGAGGGTGCGATTTCGCAAAAGACACTTTTTTAAAACGCTTATAAAAAAAATTTAAGGCAAAATCGAAAATTCCGGCTTCATGGGGTCATCGACGGTGAGTGGAACTAGTGGTGTTTCAAATTTCAAGCAATATGATAAAGATTTGTAGAAAAATCTGGGGGGGGGGGGGGTGTCCGTGTATTCAGAAAATGACACTATATTATGGGACATGGTGTACAGTATGAAAATATATATGCATATGTATATGCATAATATACATATGTTAGAGCTATTTAATAAAAAATGGTCGTGTTCTATAACAAATGTTTATGTTCTAGAAAAGTTTTCAAAGTACCTGGATTGTTTTTATATCCTATGCATAAGCCTGAATATCTACCGAAATCATATGCATGCCACTAAGAAATCATTATTAATATTTAATGTCCTAGAACATTAAATATCTTTTCTAGAACATTTATACGTTTTATATTAATAGCTATCATGTTCTAGAACATTTTCCAATAAAAAAATGCTTAAATGGTACAGTGTAATACGAAATTATTTACATAAATTGATAAAGCCAAAATATGGTACTACGTTAACTACAAAAAAGTATACTATGGTAAATTTTTGCTTACATCTTATGAACTAATACATGAATGAAAAATTATAATTTTTACGAAACTATTCTTTGAAATTGCCTTTGTGTTTCCAATATAAGTTTTAACTTCTAGTTAGCTAGAAAATACCGGTTGCATAGCCGTGTGTTGAGAACGCCTTGGCTACTACTGATTACGCACTAACTTTTACTGTTATTACTATGGTAATTAAATGGATTTTATTTATTGTTTTTTTATTATTTTTTTATTATTTGTTTATAGTGGTCTGTGTGAATTTAATGCTATTTCATAACCCCCAACGTATGTGAGTCGCAATCCTCCTTATATATGATCAAAATCAGTGACAGACGGCAAATTAGTGTGTTTCAGTACTATTGTCAGTGACGTGAGTGTAGAAATGCGAGCGAATAATTATACATTCCTAGAGAATGTAAACACTGTGTATTCTCATGACCATTCGTTGTAATTAGTGTCAGTCATAACTCTGCGTGATACTTAAAGCGCCACGTCCCAAAGGAACTGTTAATATTTCCCCGAAAGTAAATATAGTTGTCGGAGATTATATAGTAGTGATCAATCGAATAATACGAAGTAGCCTACACCGCAATAACTTCCTCTGGAACCCGAATCCAGTCTCCCACACCCGTGGGTCATACGCCGCCCTAGACTGGCTTCTTCTGTGGTCCTATTTTGTGCGGGATGTCAGACATCATAAGACACGTAAATTAACAGGTTAAACTGTTAAAGTCTAAAAGCGCGAACAGGTCTAGATTCCACAAACAATAAAACTGACGTCGGAAATTAAGTTACCGACTGCCGAAACCCCAATTATTGAAAATATTAGCTCGGTGGTGTGCTTCCTTTGAGGCAGACATTATTACCCAGAGAGACCACAGCAGACAGTTGTTTATATTTGAAGGCAATTAATTCGGAATGCCTTTTTTCATTTTAAAGTCACTACTCTCCCGCCATTTCTTAACAGATTTTTTTATTTTTTTGAATTATTTTGTTTCATACTATCTCATCTCCTGATACGAAATATCTAGTTATAAAAGTAATTTTTTAAGTTAATTTATAAAAGTTGTGTTTTTTAATTTATGTTTACATTATTGTTAGACATTAGTTTAATTTACTTAAAGGATTAAAGGCGGGTAGCAGATCTGTGGGTGGTCAAAATTGAGTTTATTGCCAATATACCCGCCTTTAATCCTTTAAGGCCCCCCTCACACGGAGCTACGTGTTTCTTCAACTTGTTTCCGAAACTTGTTTCTGTGTGTGAGGACTCCAGCAACAAGTTTCTGCAACTTGTTTCCGCAACTTATTTCTGTGTGTGAGGGGGTCCAGCAACAAGTTGCTGGAAGTTATATTCCCAGCAACTTTTTGAAAAAAACTTTTATTACATTCCATTTTGATACTAGCTAATATTAGATAATTTGAGTGATGTGATATTATATACAAATGACTGGACATGTTAGCTATTTATTTGGAAATAATTGTTATTTTCTTCAGCAACAAGTTTCTGTGTGTGAGGGGGTCCAGCAATAAGTTGCTGAAACAAGTTTCGGAAACAAGTTGCAGAAACAAGTTGCAGCAACTTGTTTCTGTGTGTGAGGGGGTCCAGCAACAAGTTGCAGAAACAAGTTGATCCGTGTGAGGGGGGCCTAAGTATGTTTACACCGGAAATGGAAATGGAAATGGAAATGGAAAGTTTCTATTTACTTCTATAAGTAAAAACGCACCAACATGCACAACACAATAAAATAAGCTCATTTTTTTTATTTGGGGACATCTACTCATCAATGGTGGCTGCACCACATCTACTCCCCAATGGTGGCTGAATCACATCTACTACCAAGGCCCAATGGTTAACATCTACTCCACTATGGTGGCTGCACCACATCTACTCATCAATGGTCAGCATCTACTCCCTAATGGTGGCTGCACCACATCTACTCATCAATGGTGGCTGCACCACATCTACTCCCCAATGGTGGCGCACCACATCTACTCATCAATGGTGGCTGCACAACATCTACTCCCAAATGATGGGTGCGCCAGATTTACTCCCCAATGGTGGCTGCACCACATCTACTCCCCAATGGTGGGTGCGCCACATTTACTCTCCAATGGTGGCGGCACCATATCTACACCCCTACGGTGGTGGATGTACCACATCTACTCCCCAATAGTGGCTGCATCACATCTACTCCCAAGGCCCAATGGTCAACATCTACACCCCTATGGTAGCTACGCCACATCTACTCCCCAATGGCGGCTGTTCCACATCTACTCTCCAATGGTGACTGCACCACATCTATCCACAATGGTGGCTGCATCACCTCTACTATCCTATGGTCAACATCTACTCCCCATGGTGGCTGCACCACATCTAGGCCTACACACACCCCAATGGTGGAAGCACCACATCACACAAACGGTGGCTGAATCACATCTACTCCCCAACGGTGCTGCACCACATCTACTCCACAACTGCGGCTGCACCACTTCTACTCCCCAACTTTATAAACCTAACGTAGACAAATGTATACAGTGGTTTATCAATAACACTACCAGCCTACCTGTACTGTAAAGTTTATCCTGGAAGTATTATTATCTCATTGGACAATCCATCTTTGGAATACCCAATCAAAATTTTCAATATCGCTTTGCCAAAGCATTTAAATAACCATCTTTCCTATGCCAGGTAGTCATCATGTCAATACCTGAAAACACGGCATCTAAAATCGTTCATTGAAGCCTTCTACTACAATTATCCAATCAGAATCGGTAATTTATAAGTAAAGGAAGTGTGATAGTGCCTCAATTGGATGAAACCAACTATAATTAGTTAAAATTATGCAATTCGTAGTGAAATAAATTCAGTGTATATAAAAATATACAGTCGGCCGGAAAGGGTTAAACATTCACTGAGTACCAGACCGGACCGGACTGCCCAGACTGCCCACACCGGTGGTCCGGGGTCTGGAATTTAGTTTAATTTATGATCCCCTTTAATTTGAAAACCGTTAAAATACAAGAATATAATAAAATAGCATCGCGCAGACCGACAACATTTGACGCTCTTATCTTAGCTATTTTACGACGAAATTCAAATTATGTTACATATTTGGAATCCATGCATGACCAGCTTTCTAACAGAAAAAACAAATCATTATTATAAGGTTGAACAATAACTGCGGTGCAAGTGGTGCAATATCGATGGAGACACCTTTTTTATATACTTGTAGCTAAAAAAAAAGAAAGTGAGAATATAAATTTTTACTCACCCACTAAGTTGTCGGAAGGTTAAAAAAATACCGGTATTACTTTTTTAAGAAATATTTGTGTGGGGGGCGCGCCACTGAATTACGACACTAATTCCGGGGAATCTATAGTGTATTAGCGATATCTCAGCAGCGCTGAGATATCGCGCATCGCTGTGGATGGTCGCAGAGTTACGTAGTGTCAACAAGTTATAAAAAATATCTAAGCAACTAAAAAAAATACAATAATCAAACGGTGTCGTGTAAGTACGTAGCTAGATTAATGAAGGAATTTAGTTTAGGCTGTTTAACATAAAATGTTTAACAAACAACAATAATAACACTTTGGGTGGTATTACTTTCAGATCATACTTTGCTTTGCATAGCTTTGCATGTTTTCTTTTGCATGCTATGTTTTCAGATAAGATTTAATAACATTCATAATTGAAAACGGTTAATCATTATACACTAAACTATGCCAAAATCGAAAATAGACATTGCATTGCATGAAGCGACTGCGACACAAGAAAAAGAATCCTTCACAAAATGGATAAATAATTACTTGGGCAAAGCTGGTTCACCGACATTCGTTCACGACTTATTCGAAGATGTCAAAGACGGTGTTATACTACTGAAGTTGCTATCCATGCTTACTGGGGAAACAATAACTCCAATTGACGACAAAATGATTACAAATACGAAAAAACATTCCATTGCTAATGTTGAAAAAGCGCTTCACTTTCTCAAGTCCAAAAACATTAAGATAGTACATATCTCAGCAGGTGAAATTGCAGATGGGCGACCTAATATCGTTCTCAAACTAATTTGGATCATTTTATTACGATATCAAATATATTTTCCTGAACACATTGATCCAACCGCTGCTCATCATGAGAAGCATAGAACTCGAAGCAGCTTTTATAGATTTTTGTTCATAGAAGACATGAAGAATAAGGACGAAACTAAGGTGAAAGACTCTCTACTAAAGTGGTGTCAAGCCGCTTGCGGTAAAGTTGTTTCAATATCGGATTTTTCGACGTCTTGGTCCGACGGATTTGCGTTTTGTCATTTGGTCAATGCGTGTCTTTCAGGTGCGGTGAATTTAGATACAGTGAATTCTCCGAAATTGCGTCTGCAACGAGCTTTCAATACAGCCCGAGACGAATTAGATATTGTAAATATTCTCAATGTCAACTACTTTGACGAGGCACACACCAATGATCGGTGCGTAATACTGTACCTATCTGAGTTCAGACGAAAATACCCCAAAGCGCAAACAAATATAAGCGAGAAAACCGGCCCAACACCTAGAAAAAATGAACTTCATCCCAAAAAAAATACAACTTGAATCACAGAAAAGTAATGGTAGCATTGAGAGAGAAGATGCTTCTACAGCCACCAGAGGGAAACTCTTCTTTCTCCGACAATCGCCGAACGCGGAGAAAGCTTTTCCTCATATCTTTGCTCAT
>JAUCBJ010003699.1:0-22963 GCA_032718475.1 Nemertoderma westbladi
AGACAAGCTACGCAATATCCAATCACGTTGGTCAGTGTACCAAGAAAAAATTACATAATTCATTATATTACATCAGAGTCAGAGTGCCTATCTTATTTATGCTATCTTTCATTGGTATATATTGAACCCTGCTTGACAGGCAAGGCACAGCGATGTCGTCTAATCAAAGCACAGAAACCAAGGCAGGAGCCAGTGGGCGCCCCCCTCCTGCAGTGGTCAATTGGGCTCCATTTCATTGCTTTACTTTACAGACTATTAAACTGGTTGAGAGATTATATAATATAGGCCTAAGTAATAAGCTGGCTTTCTGGCTTATCATAATATTGTATGATATTATGATGCCTTATCATGGGGGCGGGGGGGGGGGGGGGGGGGGGGGGGTGCCTGAAGGAATTATTGGTAGTGTGGCTGGAGGCCTGGCTACAACACTTTGATGGGGTATATGGTCTCCTTTCAACTACTTATTTTCTTTGGCAACCTGCCTGGGATAATGTGGATTGTATCTGGTCTGGGGTTGGGCTCCTTTCCAAAGCGATAGACTCGGACGACTCAGTAGACGACTCGGAAATTTTTTTTCGAGTTTTCGTTGGTTTCATGTGAAAAAACCCCAGAGAGCAATTTTACTTCAAAAAAATTAATATTTGCCGAGTTATAGCCATTTTAAAACGCAAAATTAGCAACATCGAAAAATCAGGCCGTTTCAGAAAACTGACGTCAGCCATAACACAGCAACAGTTGTCAAGCGCTGTTGATTGGCTAATATAAAGTATAATATTGCAGTATCTAAAATAAAACAAACAATAAATGTAGCTAAGTATTTATTTGGATGTGTATTTATGTTGTGAAAAGAATCGATTATAGGATAGCGGTATGGAGGCAAATTATTCATATCAAGTTAATTATTCTAGAATGATATAGATTTCGCCCATACCTGTACCGTAGAGCTGTAGCTAAAAATAAATATAGCTAGCTAAATACTGCCAGGCGTTTCATTAATCTATTTTTTAATTGTTTTTACAGCGAACAATGCGGGATGGGTAGATTAGCACTAGATGGAAATTATTTAGTTTTTTTTGTCAGTTCACTTTAAAGTATTACTGCTACTAGTACTAGTGTTGCCCGAGTCACCATTATTCTGCCTTTCATAGTAGCTGTTTTTGGTTTGACATCCACAAATATCAAAATACCAAAACATAATGTTTTGGGCTATTTATTGATTTATGTTCTTGACATATTTAGGTTAGTGACATGTGAAAAAAAAATGTTTTAAAGAAATTCAAAACAAATGTTTGTGGTAGCTAGTGTTTTCAATGGTATGTACTGTTTTAATAATGTAGCTAGTGTTTTTATAAAATACCACAAAATCTTATTTTTTTGATGCCATTTAGATGCCATTACACCAACGCATGTGGTAGAAGTAAAATGTCCAACATCAAAACATGCCATTCAAAAATCTTCTCTTTCACAATCGAATATCGTAAGCGCTAAATTCATGGCACAAATCCAACTCCAACTAATTGCTTCTCTGCAATAAACAATGGGCCTTGTTTTGTGTCGCAGATCCATCTTTTGAAATAAACGGCGAAGTGAAAATAGTTGAAGTATCATATGATTCCATATACATGCAAAATTTACTGAAAAGTAGTCGTAGCTTCTGGAAGGAATATATATTTCCCAAAATTGTGAAAAAATAGATAATTAAAAAATGTAAATTATAGTTATAGTTCAACTAAATTCTGATTAATGCTGATTGTATTGAGATGGCAGCTGAAGATATTTTTACTACGTCATCAATTACAGGAATTACCTTCAAAGGAATCACTGAATGGGGTTCCAACATATTGTATTCCCGTATGCGTCTTATTAACCTTTCTATGGTGGCACTGAAGGGCCAACAAATAATTTTTTTTGTCTGAAACAAGTCGTGCGCACGACTTGTTACATCAGATACAACTGGTGCGCACGACTTGTTTTGCTAAAACAAGTCGTGCGCACGACTTGTTACTTCAGAAACAACTCGTGCGCACGACTTGGTTTGCTAAAACAACTCGTGCGCTCGACTTGTTTTGCTAAAACAAGTCGTGGGCACGACTTGTTACATCAGAAACAACTCGTGCGCACGACTTGTTTTAGCAAAAAAAAATTCGTTGTTGACCCTTCAGTGCCACCATACCTTTCCACATAGACTAACTATCAATGCTATTTGGAATTCAATAATATAACTTGTATAAAAATAATTGCAATCGAAAAAGTGCGAATCCACAACCTAATCCAAAGTAATCTAAGTTTTGAAGCTTAATAAAACATCAATAAGCTGCTGGATTTCTACCACCTGGCAGTTTTAGCTACAAAATATGTTTTATTTTAATAGCTAACAATGTAGTATAGTTTGGGATAAATAAATATTATTCTGGAATAATTAACTTGTTATGAATCAATTTCCGCCATAAAGATATCAAATAATGTATTCTTAACACAACACAAAAACACACTAAATATATATTAGCTACACTATTTATTTTAGTACACTATTTATTTTATATTGAATAGTAACCAATGAACATTTAGTGCTGCACTAGTGACGTCACTCGTGCAGTTTTTTGAAACGGCCTGATTTTTCGATGTTGCTAATTTTGCGATTTAAAATCGCTATAAGTCGGCCAATGTTATTTTTTTTAAGTAAAATTGCTCTCTGGGTTTTTTTCAAGTGCTCTTTCACATGAAACCAACGAATACTCGAAAAAAAATTTCCGAGTCGTCTACCCCATTGAGAGCGAAATCTGACGATGTGTATCGATGCACATACACACATACAAACATACACACATACAAACTGAACAGATTTATATAAATTAGATTATATATTATTTGAATTTTTGATAATCAAATTTTACATCTATAATTTTGTACTGCCACCATATTATTGGATAATTAGATATTTGAAGTCTAAAACGAGTATCAAATATTACAAAGGGTTGAATCAATTATCTCAGCTCGCTGTTCATCTGTTATACATCCACATTCCTTTTGGCAGTTGCAGATGTAGCTGTCAAGAGTGCATTGGTTAAGCTCAAAGAACCAATAGTAGCCTTCCTTCCATTCAACGATTTCTTCAAATGTACACGTATAGGTCTGACCTGTTACACATTCTTCGTGAAATTCTCTCACCTGAAACATATTAATAATTCAATAAAAGAAAACCAGTATGCACCCACTACCTTATCCTTATCTAATCATTAGGCCTAATATATACCAGTTGCATTTAATGATGAACATCTTTGCGAGAAATTAGTAAAAACATGGAGAGTCTGATAACTCTCACTCTGTGATTATTCCAAACTAGAACGCCATCAAGATGGCTTTAAACGAACCTGTCTTACACAGACTCCAAGAATCATATGGGATTGGAAGATGCAAACCAAGAATGACTTGCATCAACCAAAAAACTGCCTCCCATCCCATCTAATGTAATACACATTCGCCTAGGCAAACAAATCATAATCACAATTACTACGATGATGTGTGAAATGGTATCCATATCCGCAACCTGAGAAACGGCCCAAAAGAGCAGTTTATTCTGCGGAGGGGTCTTTTCTGTATTAGATAAATAAAATAAAGAACACTATAATTACAGTATTTATACCTGATACATTCTCAGTTAGCCTAATAAAAACATCGGAGCAACCAATATAATGTACATGTACAAGCATCCTATGAAAGTTTGTGAAATGTTCCCTTAAGTCTACCCAACAGCCGTTGGTACCCGGCTGGCAGCCACCCTGGTTCAGTTTTATGGTTTTGTTAGTTTAATCGACAGCTGTTGTAAACGTCCCAGATATACAAAACCTACTAAGCCTTTGCATTACAATTGAGCTTAGCCTAAGTTGATGACAGTATTATAACGATGACAATTAGGCCCTATAGATACATACGATATATAAATGATGTACTGCTTGACATTACACTAACTGGCTGAATAGAGATAGAACTATAATAATACGTTTGGCATTCTGTCAGATTTCAGTAGTAAGTAACCTCATAATAATTGCTAAATATCAATCACCTGAAAAACATTTCAAGCAAGGGAGTTGTGGGTATTTAATTTCGCGTTCAATAATGTTGAAAATATGCAAATATTTCGAATATCGCACTTCGAATCGTTCCCAACTTTTTTATTCAACAACTAGACAACAATTGATAAATACTTGCGTTTACAATTTTACAATGCATGCAAGTGGTTTCAAGCCATTTGGTGAACATACATAGTGAGTGATATAGTGACATATATAGTGATATAGGTAAATATATCCATCGTGTTTTTGCCGGCCTCAGCTTTAGACAAAAACTACCCAGTCTAAAGACAGGTTCGTTATTAAACACTTTCACATGTCGCATTAATTTTCAATGCTGAATCATTGTTTGATTTTGACAATACCAAAGCGGAGACAGGACGCAAATCCCACCTTGGCGAATTAATATCCCGCCTCAATGTTAAATTCTCAATTTAGGAAAAGGAGCAGGTTACAGTGGCGCGTTATTTTAACCACAACAATAAACTAAACACATTAGAACAGGTTACAGTTTTATTTTTGAGAGTAATCAACTGTTATTTGCGTCGAATTTCCCCTGGAGAGGGATGAATTTTTATTGTAGGAAAGATAAAGGCACCTTCAATAGAATGTAATTCTTGTTGTTGTTGTTGTTGTGATGATGTAGCCCAGCCACAGTTAGCTCACTCGGTAAAACGCCAGACGCGTGAAGGGGTGAAAGTACTGGTTTAGAACCGGGATTAGAGGACCAGGTTCGTAGAGAGTAGAATAGAGAAATGAACAAGCTGCCAGCCACCACATATTTTCTGATATCTTACCTCTTCAGAGCACCTTATGTAGTGTTTCTCAATACCAACTGCAATTATGCTAGGCCCCCTTCGTTCGTTCTGGGATATGGACGCCCTATACACCTGACCAGATGTTTGGTCAGGTGTAGAGTGCTCTCATCTCCTATTTGAGTGCACTCCACTGCGACCTGCACGTGGCAGCAAGGGTGCAGGGCATGGCCAAGCAGATGAGCTGCATAGCCAAAGATGGGTCATTTGCTTCAAAGTAAGTATAGATGATGGACCCCATATCTGACTTAACTGCGACATCCGCCCTGTGGAATGGCAAACCAGGGTATGGTATTTGCCGAGAGAGCTGACTCGGCAAAATGCACCCCCAACGCCCACTATCGCCCGTTCTGACCCAAACCCTAGGTCACCGGGGAGGCCAGATTGCTAGGTGGAGAGGGATTATGGAGTTGGAGGCTACTCTCACGTTCCATCCCGATCAACCAAGCCTTTGGTGAACCCGAGACAAGTCATTACATTAGCCTCAGTTAACACCCTAACACTCTGGTCCCCAATGCGGCAAGGTGAGCTGACTGCCTTGGCAGATAAGCTTTCTCTTAGCGCAGTGGTATTCAAGAGCACTGAAAGCAGACTGCTCACACTGGCGAGGTTCTGATTAAGGACACGGGGGGGGGGGGGGGGGGGGCGGTTGGCGATTTGCACTCGCATCAGCAGATGATAGTGGCAATGGCGGAATTGGTCTACTGATTGGACATAGAGCTCACAAGTCTCAGATAAATCATCTTCTGTTTCGTAAGAAATACAGGTGCTTTGTACATGACTGTACAGGATTTACTCTTCACACCTTCCCCAGTAATCATCTTCTTATTGTGGCTAAGGTAAGACTAAGTGTCCGCGCTAGCAAAACTAAGAAATCTACCTTACAAAGACATGATTGGTCCTCTCTGTTGCAACAGCCCATTGTGAGATCCAGCTTCACGCTAAAACTGAGCAACAGGGAAGCCCTTTGCATGTTGCATCTGAGGCAACAGATCACTTTGAGGGCTATACTGCCTTCACAGCGGGAGTTAAGGAAGCAGCTGCAGAAACAGTTCCTGCATAGCCTCGAAGCAGAAAAAAAGGCACCCTGGATGGACCACGGAGACGGAGAGGGTCTCGGGCGCAGAGAGATTAACCAGCAGATTGATGCCTTCAGTGATGCCGATGACAGCAGGCAATCATCCACAGGCATGGAAATCGATCAACTTGCTTACTGGGCGGAATAGCCAACCAAACACCAGTTAAGGCAGAATCACCTGCTGATCGCCTGCAGTGAAGGCTGCTGCAAAGAGCATTAAGATCTATCGTGCCAGTGGAGTAGATGGTGTCCCCCCTGGGGTCTTTAAAATACCATGGTGTTTGGAGCATATTCTTAATAGACATGTACCGAACAACAAGAGTCCCACAAGAAATGAAAACATATAAGTTGGTGCCAGTTCCCAAGAAGGGCAACCTAACACTCTATGGTTCTTTTCAGGGAATCTCATTGATCTCGATTGCTGCAAAGCTATACAATAGAATTATATTAAATCGCATCAGGGATCCCATTGAGAGACTGCTCCGTGGAAATCAGAATGGGTTACGTAAAGCTCGTGGAATCATGGAGCCCATTTTGGCGCTTAGAAAGATAATTGGAGAGTTATCAAAAACGAAAGACAGGCATCTGGCTGTTATCTTTGTTGACTTCTTCAAGGCCTTTGATTCAGTCTCTCGCTCACGTATGTTCAGCATACTTTCATTATATGGGATTCCTGATGAAATTATTGCAGCAATCAGATCAGTATACGATGGTTCGACAACATTTGTGTCTAATGTTTACGGTGACACAGAACCAATTGAAGTGTTATGGGGCGTCCTCCAGGGAGACACACTTGCACCATTCTTGTTCATAATTGTGGTTGACTATGTTCAACACATGTCCTTAGATCACCATAATGATGATGGGGTGATGATAGCTCCACCTACAGGCTCCAGAAGTCGAGGAAATCCTGCCAAGTACCTAACTGATCTAGACTTTGCTGATGACTTAGGAGTACTCTCTGAATCACTAGAGGGAGCCCAACGGCTCCTCAGCGCATTAGAGCATGTTGCTTCTAGTGTTGGTCTTTTTATTAACTCCAGAAAGACCAAAATTTAGACAGTTAACTTTGAAAGTCCTCAGCAAGTCTCTGATCTGATCTGATCTGATGAGCTGATCTGAAGTTCAAAGGATGGTATGCTTGAGCATGTGGACGACATCTGTTACCTGGGATCATGCATCCGGAAGTCAGGTGAGAAGACCTTCGAATACGTAAGGGAAAGGCATGGGCAGCCTTGAATAGGCTTTCCAGGATTTGGAAGTCACCGAGAATTAATCGGAAACTTAAGGTCCGACTATTTAGAGCAGCAGTAGTTGCAGTACTCCTCTACGGGAGTCCATGCTGGGCTCTAACTGCTGAGGACACCAAATCTCTATATGGCACATTGACAACAATGCTACGTCGGGTTCACTGTGTCACACATCTCCAACCAGACACTATATAATATTGGAGGTATCTCATTGGTTCCCCCAAGCTTGACACTTGAACAAAGCCGACTCCACTGTGCATCCAACTCCACTCCATTGCTTTTGCCGTGAGGACCAGCCTGTGCACAATCTTGTTATTTGCACAATCTCTAGCACAATCGTTTTAGCCCCCTGGATAAGCATGATGAACAGGAGAAGATGGTTATGTTTAGAAAGGGATCCAAGGCTTTAAAAACAATTCATTAACATAACCCATTCAGTAAGCAATTAACGATATACGCTCGAAAATAGCTACCGGTACCTATCTATCAACATTATGGATTTAGATACTCACATGGTTGCAGCATACAGTGTCGCCGGTTCCTTCCTCCCACATAGATGGTCCCAACACTTTTGTAGTTTTCAACCATTGGTCACTCGCTTGCTTAGATATTGTTTTCGATTTTTGTGCCGCTTCTATATTTACCACCGCCATCAAAACAACAAATACAAATATCAACATATTTACCGTTGATGGAATGATTGAATTACAAACAAACAAAAAAAACAATTTTAATTATTAAAAACGTATTAAGTTTAAAACGAAGCGCTGGGCAGAGTTAAAATCCTGAAATGAGTGGCAATATTCGCAAAAACAACTATTCAAATTGTTTGCTCTGACTATCCCCCATAGGCCTTGCCTATATATCGATTGTAAACATCCAGTTATTGTATTATTATATTGTTATATTATTTTAATATATGTTGTTTTGTATTATTCTTGATATATAACATAACTAAGTAACTGAACTGTATATATGTGGAACGGAACATTTGGCAATGAATATTAGGATATATATGTAGAATTTCATTTCTGAGAACAGAGCCGTTTATTCAAATATAATATACTGAATTATACACTGGAACTAAATTGCAAGTCAAACAGAGCTGCACAAGATAACAAATCATTAATTCATTCATAGTCTTTACATGAGATATAAAATAAGATATACATTTTTTTATTATGTGGAAGTTAAACGTTATATAATTCACAATGAATCTACTGTATGTACTGAATACACTGAATATACTGAATACACTGAATATACACTGAATGTACTGCATACAACAATATCTAGTTAGTAGAATAAGTAAAGTACTTACGTATTCTACTAAACTCCCAATGTGACCAAAAAACACCCAAACGAACCATCCGAAAGCACGCAAAAGAACATAAAAAACCCCAAAATAACCTCATTTGTTATGGATGTTGACCCACATAGAACCCACATAGAACCCACTTAGAACCAAATCTGTCTGAAAATATTGTCCTATCGGGTTTCGCGCAAATTTTATCCCCCTTGACTTTGAATCTAATCTTCGTAAAATAGTAGATATCCATTGCGAATATGCGGGTTAAAGGAAGTTGAGGTTAAAACAAAGAGAACTATTATAACGGTCAAATCAAAACATTATAATATCTTTCTCAATGAATCTATGTGGCCAGGAGATGATCCTAAAACCACTGAGCATTTTAAGTATACAAATATATCAACTCTGTTACAAATTATAATAAAATGAATTAGAATTGAGCTGTCAAAGCTAATGTAATTTAATGATGTTATATTTGTTAAAGTATATTACATCACAAACTTCCAACCTGGAGGTCACCAGTTCGATCCCATCTGGACTTCATTGCCGACATTTCAAAGCTGTTAATTGATGTTAACGACATACTGACTAACAGGGGGGTTGGTATGTATATATTAAATTAAATGAAAGGAAGAACAGGAGTTGGGGGTGAGTCGGGGTGTTCTTCCTTTCATTTAATTTATTTCAAAGCTGTATCCAACGAAAGTTATCTGGTAGTAAGTAAGTAGGTAGCTAAGTTAGCATTGGATTTTCCAGGAGAAACTCAGACTAAACAAACGCAGCGCAAAGCGCTGCGAAACTCATCAACAGAGTTCTTATAGATGCTGACAGGGAATAGGGCGAGCTAGCATGGCACCTGTCTTCCTACGTATAAGATATAGCCGCACATCAATCGCGTCTCAATAATTCGCGTTTAAATCTAAAAATATTACTGTAAACCTTGTAAAGCACCTATAATTAATACTTTCCTTCACAACTGGGGGGAGTTTTCATGAATTCCACTCACTATGTATTATTGAGATGTGTAGAGTTTCATTCCAACTTATTCTTATAATAATTTACACCGTATTTGTTATTTTGTTTTATCTAGAAGTACATACGCAATGCAACCAACCCAACTATTGAATTTAATTACACTAGCAAGTAATCTATTTCTTTCAGTATGACGTAGCGCAGCACACGTTCACTTTAATTACGGTATCCATTCGAGGTGAGTGGGGAAACGGTTTCTTTAGTGTTATGGTTGAGTTTGTGGGCCACCCATACGCCGTTATGGGCCTTTGTTCACAAATCGATTTTCCCCTCCTACCATCTCCACTGCAACATTGGGCCTCTGTAACGCTGACGAGAACTCCAATAATCATATATTATGCGCGCGGCATTACTATGTCGGGATGCAATAGCGGCTATTATTCATTCAAGGCAGCTGTTACGTTATTGCTAATCAATGGGTGGTCAAACAATATATTTAGCATAGGGTTGCTGTTCATGTACCAATCATTTTTACACACTTTTTATATGTTTTTTACATATTTAATCGTACACAAGGCGATCTACTGAACAATAAAATATAGTTCGCCTTTATTTATATAATTATTTTTAATATTTTTGTTTTACAAGATAAGTTTATACATTGTATATTTCATCCACATTTAGTATAATTTTTATAATTATTTACCATTACATATACAGTAGTTAGCTATCAACAAGGCTATCTAGGCTGACTTGTTAGTTCTAGTAATTATCAGCCTTTGCAGTGATGTTTATTTCGTTGTTGTACGACAATGAATGTTTTAATTTCTAAACAATAAAATGTTAATTAACAACAAAGTTGCCTTCCTTTTATATTTGGATATATTTATGATAATACTCGCTGATGATATTTATAGCATAGACCGATGGACCATTGGTAACATCCCCAATCCTATCGTGTATCCCATACAGTGTGGGTTGGAGAAACCGGGGTTTCTATGCGACCCTGACTCCATTATTGACAGGGTCGATAGAGAAGCTTTAGATTCCAAACTAAAGGCAATATTTGATAACACAGATTCACAATGTGAAAGTACAAACGATGGCAAACAGGTATGTAGCAAGTAACTCAGTAAAGATAAGAAATATCGAAATAAATAAAATATTATAATCGAATCAAGATGACGACACATAGGGCTATCGTTGCCCTTGGAAACCGAATTGGGAGTTATGGGGAGTGGGTATATCATTAATCACCTGTCACAAAATCAATTAGTTTGTCAATAATCTTTCAGTGAATATATGCTATTATGAAGACTATGCTATTATCTTTTGTTTAGTCTCTGAGGTTGATCTTTGTAGTTATTATGTGTCATTGTCTGCTATTTTCTAACAGACTCGTTCTATTCAGGGTTTCCGTTTTATGGTTGCCGTGGTGCTACATATCGCTTGGTACGACGAAACTGCTCACAACAAAGACGACAATCTCACCCAATGGTTTGCTAACGAATTGGCGAATAGCGAGTGGCAAGAATCCGGTTGCGGAAACGAAATCGTACTTGTTGTCAACGTTGGGGACATGCGACTTGCCTTGGGAACCGGTAAGCAAGTTTCTTGTTCCTATCAGCTATAATTTCTTTTAGATCGGTTCATAGTTATTTGGCATTTGCAGGCTGCAACAGATTTAATAATAGAATTATATAATTTTAAAGATTTCACTAAAAACAAAATTGTTTTATATCACACAGTTTCACATGTCCACTATCCAGCTGTCATTCCGTGTAGTTACAATTTTGAAGTAATCTTCATACATAAGTTGTATTAAGAAAACATTAACATTACGAAATGATTGTATTTATACATTATAAGTGATAGAAACTGCACAAATTATATTAGTTGCTGTATAAATAAAAAAAAATGTAAAAATGACATTAATTATGTTATAAATAAGTTAGCTTATATTTATGGTGGCGTTTGGAGCCATGTTATAATAATATAGCTAGGCCCAACTGGTTATTAATAGCTATACCCCGCCTAACGGTAGGTAATGCAGTAGGCCTATCTGGCTGTCAGGCAAATTTCCACCTATTGTTTACGTGGTAACCATGACGGCGTTAAGTAATGTCCACTAGGGGGACATTACTTAACGCCGTCATTGTTACCACGTAAACAATAACACCAAATACAATACTAAATGTACAGGCCAGTACAATGCTGCAATGTCCTCTAAAGTTGTAAAGAGCTAAATAACAACTCGCTGTTAATACTAACGGCGTTGGAATAAAGTACTTTACATTGTTTTGATAATCCTTGCTTTATTTGCTCTTTATCTTTACGTTTGCACGATAAACCTGTTAAATTCAAATTTATACAAGTGAACACGTAAGTAAATAGTTTAGCGGAGTTTAGCAATTCCCCTGGATAGAATTGTTATGACGTTTTGAACTCTATGGTGCGGTGGTATGATACAAGGTAATTGGGTAATGCAAGCTGTCTTCCCAGAACATTAACATTGAAGGTTTATTTTTTGAACATGAAGCCCACAACAATGTATGGCATACTTTTAGTATTTTAATTCAATAAATAATATTTTTTGATCGAAAAGTATTTAGATAAATATAATATTAATGCGTTAAGAAAATTAATATTAAATTACAAATTTTAAATTAAAACTTAAAAAGTGATTAATCAAATACTTAATTTCCGAAATGAGGTATGGATGCTGATACAGTATAACAATAGCGACAAAATAAGAAAGCTAAGGGGGGAGGGGTGGGGGGGTGTAAGTTAGTCTGTTTCATTGGGGAGGGGGGGGGGGGGGGGTATGTAAGTCTGTTCCGTCGGGTGGGGGTGTGTGTGGTGGGGTATTAGGGACCATGGACCACCTCGTAGAGTCCCTCGTTGTTAATGAGTGAGGGGTCCACGGTCCCCATAATGGAGGCCGCATTGCCGACCAGGATGGCGATTGCCAGCCTTTGCAGGAGGAAGCGGTGAGATCGGGGCTCCTGGGTGATAGAGTGGAGTCTTGCCCCGATCTCCTTCAGGAACTCGGATGTTTCAGGGCCGGGGCGGCCCAAGGTCTCGTAGGCTACTGGATGGAAGAGGTAGCCCCGGTCCAAGAGTTCCTGGTACTTGCGGATCTTTAGAGTTTCCGCTTCCTCTACAGTGCGGCCTCCGGCGGATAGGGTCTGGGCGAAGTGGCTGGCCGCCAGTGAAAAATTCACATGAAGTGAATCTTTCCCTTTTGATGACATTATTACATTAACTATTATAACTTTATTTCAGGTTCTAAAGCCGCCGAATTATTTCCCAAATGTATTGTGGATCGCATTGTCATGCTGGATGTAATGGAATTGTTCGAATCGTCTCTCTACGCCGAATCCGTCGCTGATATCATTTACCACGTCCGGGATGTTATCAGCAAGGAGGAATCCGGAGAGCCATATTATTGCAGGTCTGTTCGGATCTCTCCTAAGTGTAGGGGTTTAATCGTCTGTTCGGATCCCACCTTAGTGTAGGGGTTTAATCGTCTGTTCGGATCCCACCTTAGTGTAGGGGTTTAATCGTCTGTTCGGATCCCACCTTAGTGTAGGGGTTTAATCGTCTGTTCGGATCCCACCTTAGTGTAGGGGTTTAATCGTCTGTTCGGATCCCACCTTAGTGTAGGGGTTTAATCGTCTGTTCGGATCCCACCTAGTGTAGGGGTTTAATCGTCTGTTCGGATCCCACCTTAGTGTAGGGGTTTAATCGTCTGTTCGGATCCCACCTTAGTGTAGGGGTTTAATCGTCTGTTCGGATCCCACCTTAGTGTAGGGGTTTAATCGTCTGTTCGGATCCCACCTTAGTGTAGGGGTTTAATCGTCTGTTCGGATCCCACCTTAGTGTAGGGGTTTAATCGTCTGTTCGGATCCCACCTTAGTGTAGGGGTTTAATCGTCTGTTCGGATCCCACCTTAGTGTAGGGGTTTAATCGTCTGTTCGGATCCCACCTTAGTGTAGGGGTTTAATCGTCTGTTCGGATCCCACCTTAGTGTAGGGGTTTAATCGTCTGTTCGGATCCCACCTTAGTGTAGGGGTTTAATCGTCTGTTCGGATCCCACCTTAGTGTAGGGGTTTAATCGTCTGTTCGGATCCCACCTTAGTGTAGGGGTTTAATCGTCTGTTCGGATCCCACCTTAGTGTAGGGGTTTAATCGTCTGTTCGGATCCCACCTTAGTGTAGGGGTTTAATCGGCTGTTCGGATCCCACCTTAGTGTAGGGGTTTAATCGTCTGTTCGGATCCCACCTTAGTGTAGGGGTTTAATCGTCTGTTCGGATCTCTCCTTAGTGTAGGGGTTTAATCGTCTGTTCGGATCCCACCTTAGTGTAGGGGTTTAATCGTCTGTTCGGATCCCACCTTAGTGTAGGGGTTTAATCGTCTGTTCGGATCCCACCTTAGTGTAGGGGTTTAATCGTCTGTTCGGATCCCTCCTTAGTGTAGGGGTTTAATCGTCTGTTCGGATCCCACCTTAGTGTAGGGGTTTAATCGTCTGTTCGGATCCCACCTTAGTGTAGGGGTTTAATCGTCTGTTCGGATCCCACCTTAGTGTAGGGGTTTAATCGTCTGTTCGGATCCCACCTTAGTGTAGGGGTTTAATCGTCTGTTCGGATCCCACCTTAGTGTAGGGGTTTAATCGTCTGTTCGGATCCCACCTTAGTGTAGGGGTTTAATCGTCTGTTCGGATCTCTCCTTAGTGTAGGGGTTTAATCGTCTGTTCGGATCCCACCTTAGTGTAGGGGTTTAATCGTCTGTTCGGATCCCACCTTAGTGTAGGGGTTTAATCGTCTGTTCGGATCCCACCTTAGTGTAGGGGTTTAATCGTCTGTTCGGATCCCACCTTAGTGTAGGGGTTTAATCGTCTGTTCGGATCCCACCTTAGTGTAGGGGTTTAATCGTCTGTTCGGATCCCACCTTAGTGTAGGGGTTTAATCGTCTGTTCGGATCCCACCTTAGTGTAGGGGTTTAATCGTCTGTTCGGATCCCACCTTAGTGTAGGGGTTTAATCGTCTGTTCGGATCCCACCTTAGTGTAGGGGTTTAATCGTCTGTTCGGATCCCACCTTAGTGTAGGGGTTTAATCGTCTGTTCGGATCCCACCTTAGTGTAGGGGTTTAATCGTCTGTTCGGATCCCACCTTAGTGTAGGGGTTTAATCGTCTGTTCGGATCCCACCTTAGTGTAGGGGTTTAATCGTCTGTTCGGATCCCACCTTAGTGTAGGGGTTTAATCGTCTGTTCGGATCTCTCCTTAGTGTAGGGGTTTAATCGTCTGTTCGGATCCCACCTTAGTGTAGGGGTTTAATCGTCTGTTCGGATCCCACCTTAGTGTAGGGGTTTAATCGTCTGTTCGGATCCCACCTTAGTGTAGGGGTTTAATCGTCTGTTCGGATCCCACCTTAGTGTAGGGGTTTAATCGTCTGTTCGGATCCCACCTTAGTGTAGGGGTTTAATCGTCTGTTCGGATCCCACCTTAGTGTAGGGGTTTAATCGTCTGTTCGGATCCCACCTTAGTGTAGGGGTTTAATCGTCTGTTCGGATCCCACCTTAGTGTAGGGGTTTAATCGTCTGTTCGGATCCCACCTTAGTGTAGGGGTTTAATCGTCTGTTCGGATCCCACCTTAGTGTAGGGGTTTAATCGTCTGTTCGGATCCCACCTTAGTGTAGGGGTTTAATCGTCTGTTCGGATCCCACCTTAGTGTAGGGGTTTAATCGTCTGTTCGGATCCCACCTTAGTGTAGGGGTTTAATCGTCTGTTCGGATCTCTCCTTAGTGTAGGGGTTTAATCGTCTGTTCGGATCCCACCTTAGTGTAGGGGTTTAATCGTCTGTTCGGATCCCACCTTAGTGTAGGGGTTTAATCGTCTGTTCGGATCCCACCTTAGTGTAGGGGTTTAATCGTCTGTTCGGATCCCACCTTAGTGTAGGGGTTTAATCGTCTGTTCGGATCCCACCTTAGTGTAGGGGTTTAATCGTCTGTTCGGATCCCACCTTAGTGTAGGGGTTTAATCGTCTGTTCGGATCCCACCTTAGTGTAGGGGTTTAATCGTCTGTTCGGATCCCACCTTAGTGTAGGGGTTTAATCGTCTGTTCGGATCCCACCTTAGTGTAGGGGTTTAATCGTCTGTTCGGATCCCACCTTAGTGTAGGGGTTTAATCGTCTGTTCGGATCCCACCTTAGTGTAGGGGTTTAATCGTCTGTTCGGATCCCACCTTAGTGTAGGGGTTTAATCGTCTGTTCGGATCCCACCTTAGTGTAGGGGTTTAATCGTCTGTTCGGATCCCACCTTAGTGTAGGGGTTTAATCGTCTGTTCGGATCCCACCTTAGTGTAGGGGTTTAATCGTCTGTTCGGATCCCACCTTAGTGTAGGGGTTTAATCGTCTGTTCGGATCCCACCTTAGTGTAGGGGTTTAATCGTCTGTTCGGATCCCACCTTAGTGTAGGGGTTTAATCGTCTGTTCGGATCCCACCTTAGTGTAGGGGTTTAATCGTCTGTTCGGATCCCACCTTAGTGTAGGGGTTTAATCGTCTGTTCGGATCCCACCTTAGTGTAGGGGTTTAATCGTCTGTTCGGATCCCACCTTAGTGTAGGGGTTTAATCGTCTGTTCGGATCCCACCTTAGTGTAGGGGTTTAATCGTCTGTTCGGATCTCTCCTTAGTGTAGGGGTTAAATCGTCTGTTCGGATCCCACCTTAGTGTAGGGCTTTAATCGTCTGTTCGGATCCCACCTTAGTGTAGGGGTTTAATCGTCTGTTCGGATCCCACCTTAGTGTAGGGGTTTAATCGTCTGTTCGGATCCCACCTTAGTGTAGGGGTTTAATCGTCTGTTCGGATCCCACCTTAGTGTAGGGGTTTAATCGTCTGTTCGGATCCCACCTTAGTGTAGGGGTTTAATCGTCTGTTCGGATCCCACCTTAGTGTAGGGGTTTAATCGTCTGTTCGGATCCCACCTTAGTGTAGGGGTTTAATCGTCTGTTCGGATCCCACCTTAGTGTAGGGGTTTAATCGTCTGTTCGGATCCCACCTTAGTGTAGGGGTTTAATCGTCTGTTCGGATCCCACCTTAGTGTAGGGCTTTAATCGTCTGTTCGGATCCCACCTTAGTGTAGGGGTTTAATCGTCTGTTCGGATCCCACCTTAGTGTAGGGGTTTAATCGTCTGTTCGGATCCCACCTTAGTGTAGGGGTTTAATCGTCTGTTCGGATCCCACCTTAGTGTAGGGGTTTAATCGTCTGTTCGGATCCCACCTTAGTGTAGGGGTTTAATCGTCTGTTCGGATCCCACCTTAGTGTAGGGGTTTAATCGTCTGTTCGGATCCCACCTTAGTGTAGGGGTTTAATCGTCTGTTCGGATCCCACCTTAGTGTAGGGGTTTAATCGTCTGTTCGGATCCCACCTTAGTGTAGGGGTTTAATCGGCTGTTCGGATCCCACCTTAGTGTAGGGGTTTAATCGTCTGTTCGGATCCCACCTTAGTGTAGGGGTTTAATCGTCTGTTCGGATCCCACCTTAGTGTAGGGGTTTAATCGTCTGTTCGGATCTCTCCTTAGTGTAGGGGTTAAATCGTCTGTTCGGATCCCACCTTAGTGTAGGGGTTTAATCGTCTTTTCGGATCCCACCTTAGTGTAGGGCTTTAATCGTCTGTTCGGATCCCACCTTAGTGTAGGGGTTTAATCGTCTGTTCGGATCCCACCTTAGTGTAGGGGTTTAATCGTCTGTTCGGATCCCACCTTAGTGTAGGGGTTTAATCGTCTGTTCGGATCCCACCTTAGTGTAGGGGTTTAATCGGCTGTTCGGATCCCACCTTAGTGTAGGGGTTTAATCGTCTGTTCGGATCCCACCTTAGTGTAGGGGTTTAATCGTCTGTTCGGATATCTCCTTAGTGTGTAGGGGTTTAATCGTCTGTTCGGATCCCACCTTAGTGTAGGGGTTTAATCGTCTGTTCGGATCCCACCTTAGTGTAGGGGTTTAATCGTCTGTTCGGATCCCACCTTAGTGTAGGGGTTTAATCGTCTGTTCGGATCCCACCTTAGTGTAGGGGTTTAATCGTCTGTTCGGATCCCACCTTAGTGTAGGGGTTTAATCGTCTGTTCGGATCCCACCTTAGTGTAGGGGTTTAATCGTCTGTTCGGATCCCACCTTAGTGTAGGGGTTTAATCGTCTGTTCGGATCTCTCCTTAGTGTAGGGGTTTAATCGTCCGTTCGGATCCCACCTTAGTGTAGGGGTTTAATCGGCTGTTCGGATCCCACCTTAGTGTAGGTGTTTAATCGTCTGTTCGGATCCCACCTTAGTGTAGGGGTTTAATCGTCTGTTCGGATCCCACCTTAGTGTAGGGGTTTAATCGTCTGTTCGGATCCCACCTTAGTGTAGGGCTTTAATCGTCTGTTCGGATCCCACCTTAGTGTAGGGGTTTAATCGTCTGTTCGGATCCCACCTTAGTGTAGGGGTTTAATCGTCTGTTCGGATCCCTCCTTAGTGTAGGGGTTTAATCGTCTGTTCGGATCCCACCTTAGTGTAGGGGTTTAATCGTCTGTTCGGATCCCACGTCTTAGTGTAGGGGTTTAATCGTCTTTTCGGATCCCACCTTAGTGTAGGGGTTTAATCGTCTGTTCGGATCCCACCTTAGTGTAGGGGTTTAATCGATCGGTTCGGATCTCTCCTTAGTGTAGGGGTTTAATCGTCTGTTCGGATCCCACCTTAGTGTAGGGGTTTAATCGTCTTTTCGGATCCCACCTTAGTGTAGGGGTTTAGTCGTCTGTTCGGATATCTCCTTAGTGTGTAGGGGTTAAATCGTCTGTTCGGATCTCTCCTTAGTGTAGGGGTTTAATCGTCTTTTCGGATCCCACCTTAGTGTAGGGGTTTAATCGTCTGTTCGGATATCTCCTTAGTGTGTAGGTGTTTAATCGTCTGTTCGGATCCCACCTAAGTGTAGGGGTTTAATCGTCTGTTCGGATCCCACCTTAGTGTAGGGGTTTAATCGTCTGATCGGATCCCACCATAGTGTAGGGGTTTAATCGTCTGTTCGGATCCCACCTTAGTGTAGGGGTTTAATCGTCTGTTCGGATATCTCCTTAGTGTGTAGGGGTTAAATCGTCTGTTCGGATCTCCCCTTAGTGTAGGGCTTTAATCGTCTGTTCGGATCCCACCTTAGTGTAGGGGTTTAATCGTCTGTTCGGATCCCACCTTAGTGTAGGGGTTTAATCGTCTGTTCGGATCCCACCTTAGTGTAGGGGTTTAATCGTCTTTTCGGATCCCACCTTAGTGCAGGGCTTTAATCGTCTGTTCGGATCCCACCTTAGTGTAGGGGTTTAATCGTCTGTTTGGATCCCACCTTAGTGTAGGGGTTTAATCGTCTGTTCGGATCCCACCTTAGTGTAGGGGTTTAATCGTCTTTTCGGATCACACCTTAGTGTAGGGCTTTAATCGTCTGTTCACTGTTCAGATATCTCCTTAGTGTAGGGCTTTAATCGTCTGTTCGGATCCCACCTTAGTGTAGGGGTTTAATCGGCTGTTCGGATCCCACCTTAGTGTAGGGGTTTAATCGTCTGTTCGGATCCCACCTTAGTGTAGGGGTTTAATCGTCTGTTCGGATCCCACCTTAGTGTAGGGGTTTAATCGTCTGTTCGGATCCCACCTTAGTGTAGGGGTTTAATCGTCTTTTCGTATCCCACCTTAGTGTAGGGCTTTAATCGTCTGTTCGGATCCCACCTTAGTGTAGGGGTTTAATCGTCTGTTCGGATCCCACCTTAGTGTAGGGGTTTAATCGTCTGTTCGGATCCCACCTTAGTGTAGGGGTTTAATCGTCTGTTCGGATCCCACCTTAGTGTAGGGGTTTAATCGGCTGTTCGGATCCCACCTTAGTGTAGGGGTTTAATCGTCTGTTCGGATCCCACCTTAGTGTAGGGGTTTAATCGTCTGTTCGGATCCCACCTTAGTGTAGGGGTTTAATCGTCTGTTCGGATCTCTCCTTAGTGTAGGGGTTAAATCGTCTGTTCGGATCCCACCTTAGTGTAGGGGTTTAATCGTCTTTTCGGATCCCACCTTAGTGTAGGGCTTTAATCGTCTGTTCGGATCCCACCTTAGTGTAGGGGTTTAATCGTCTGTTCGGATCCCACCTTAGTGTAGGGGTTTAATCGTCTGTTCGGATCCCACCTTAGTGTAGGGGTTTAATCGTCCGTTCGGATCCCACCTTAGTGTAGGGGTTTAATCGGCTGTTCGGATCCCACCTTAGTGTAGGGGTTTAATCGTCTGTTCGGATCCCACCTTAGTGTAGGGGTTTAATCGTCTGTTCGGATATCTCCTTAGTGTGTAGGGGTTTAATCGTCTGTTCGGATCCCACCTTAGTGTAGGGGTTTAATCGTCTGTTCGGATCCCACCTTAGTGTAGGGGTTTAATCGTCTGTTCGGATCCCACCTTAGTGTAGGGGTTTAATCGTCTGTTCGGATCCCACCTTAGTGTAGGGGTTTAATCGTCTGTTCGGATCCCACCTTAGTGTAGGGGTTTAATCGTCTGTTCGGATCCCACCTTAGTGTAGGGGTTTAATCGTCTGTTCGGATCCCACCTTAGTGTAGGGGTTTAATCGTCTGTTCGGATCTCTCCTTAGTGTAGGGGTTTAATCGTCCGTTCGGATCCCACCTTAGTGTAGGGGTTTAATCGGCTGTTCGGATCCCACCTTAGTGTAGGTGTTTAATCGTCTGTTCGGATCCCACCTTAGTGTAGGGGTTTAATCGTCTGTTCGGATCCCACCTTAGTGTAGGGGTTTAATCGTCGGTTCGGATCCCACCTTAGTGTAGGGGTTTAATCGTCTGTTCGGATCCCACCATAGTGTAGGGGTTTAATCGTCTGTTCGGATCCCACCTAAGTGTAGGGGTTTAATCGTCTGTTCGGATCCCACCATAGTGTAGGGGTTTAATCGTCTGTTCGGATCCCACCATAGTGTAGGGGTTTAATCGGCTGTTCGGATCCCACCTTAGTGTAGGGGTTTAATCGTCTGTTCGGATCCCACCTTAGTGTAGGGGTTTAATCGTCTGTTCGGATCTCTCCTTAGTGTAGGGGTTAAATCGTCTTTTCGGATCCCACCTTAGTGTAGGGCTTTAATCGTCTGTTCGGATCCCACCATAGTGTAGGGGTTTAATCGTCTGTTCGGATCCCACCTTAGTGTAGGGGTTTAATCGTCTGTTCGGATCTCTCCTTAGTGTAGGGGTTTAATCGTCTGTTCGGATCCCACCTTAGTGTAGGGGTTTAATCGTCTGTTCGGATCCCACCTTAGTGTAGGGGTTTAATCGTCTGTTCGGATCCCACCTTAGTGTAGGGGTTTAATCGTCTGTTCGGATCCCACCTTAGTGTAGGGGTTTAATCGTCTGTTCGGATCCCACCTTAGTGTAGGGGTTTAATCGTCTGTTCGGATCCCACCTTAGTGTAGGGGTTTAATCGTCTTTTCGTATCCCACCTTAGTGTAGGGCTTTAATCGTCTGTTCGGATCCCACCTTAGTGTAGGGGTTTAATCGTCTGTTCGGATCCCACCTTAGTGTAGGGGTTTAATCGTCTGTTCGGATATCTCCTTAGTGTGTAGGGGTTTAATCGTCTGTTCGGATCTCTCCTTAGTGTAGGGGTTTAATCGTCTGTTCGGATATCTCCTTAGTGTGTAGGTGTTTAATCGTCTGTTCGGATCCCACCTTAGTGTAGGGGTTTAATCGTCTGTTCGGATCCCACCTTAGTGTAGGGGTTTAATCGTCTGTTCGGATCCCACCTTAGTGTAGGGGTTTAATCGTCTGTTCGGATCCCACCTTAGTGTAGGGGTTTAATCGTCTGTTCGGATCCCACCTTAGTGTAGGGGTTTAATCGTCTGTTCGGATCCCACCTTAGTGTAGGGGTTTAATCGGCTGTTCGGATCCCACCTTAGTGTAGGGGTTTAATCGTCTGTTCGGATCCCACCTTAGTGTAGGGGTTTAATCGTCTGTTCGGATCCCACCTTAGTGTAGGGGTTTAATCGTCTGTTCGGATCTCTCCTTAGTGTAGGGGTTAAATCGTCTGTTCGGATCCCACCTTAGTGTAGGGGTTTAATCGTCTTTTCGGATCCCACCTTAGTGTAGGGCTTTAATCGTCTGTTCGGATCCCACCTTAGTGTAGGGGTTTAATCGTCTGTTCGGATCCCACCTTAGTGTAGGGGTTTAATCGTCTGTTCGGATCCCACCTTAGTGTAGGGGTTTAATCGTCTGTTCGGATCCCACCTTAGTGTAGGGGTTTAATCGGCTGTTCGGATCCCACCTTAGTGTAGGGGTTTAATCGTCTGTTCGGATCCCACCTTAGTGTAGGGGTTTAATCGTCTGTTCGGATATCTCCTTAGTGTGTAGGGGTTTAATCGTCTGTTCGGATCCCACCTTAGTGTAGGGGTTTAATCGTCTGTTCGGATCCCACCTTAGTGTAGGGGTTTAATCGTCTGTTCGGATCCCACCTTAGTGTAGGGGTTTAATCGTCTGTTCGGATCCCACCTTAGTGTAGGGGTTTAATCGTCTGTTCGGATCCCACCTTAGTGTAGGGGTTTAATCGTCTGTTCGGATCCCACCTTAGTGTAGGGGTTTAATCGTCTGTTCGGATCCCACCTTAGTGTAGGGGTTTAATCGTCTGTTCGGATCTCTCCTTAGTGTAGGGGTTTAATCGTCCGTTCGGATCCCACCTTAGTGTAGGGGTTTAATCGGCTGTTCGGATCCCACCTTAGTGTAGGGGTTTAATCCTCTGTTCGGATCCCACCTTAGTGTAGGGGTTTAATCGTCTGTTCGGATCCCACCTTAGTGTAGGGGTTTAATCGTCTGTTCGGATCTCTCCTTAGTGTAGGGGTTTAATCGTCCGTTCGGATCCCACCTTAGTGTAGGGGTTTAATCGGCTGTTCGGATCCCACCTTAGTGTAGGGGTTTAATCCTCTGTTCGGATCCCACCTTAGTGTAGGGGTTTAATCGTCTGTTCGGATCCCACCTTAGTGTAGGGGTTTAATCGGCTGTTCGGATCCCACCTTAGTGTAGGGGTTTAATCCTCTGTTCGGATCCCACCTTAGTGTAGGGGTTTAATCGTCTGTTCGGATCCCACCTTAGTGTAGGGGTTTAATCGTCTGTTCGGATCCCACCTTAGTGTAGGGCTTTAATCGTCTGTTCGGATCCCACCTTAGTGTAGGGGTTTAATCGTCTGTTCGGATCCCACCTTAGTGTAGGGGTTTAATCGTCTTTTCGGATCCCACCTTAGTGTAGGGGTTTAGTCGTCTGTTCGGATATCTCCTTAGTGTGTAGGGGTTAAATCGTCTGTTCGGATCTCTCCTTAGTGTAGGGGTTTAATCGTCTTTTCGGATCCCACCTTAGTGTAGGGGTTTAATCGTCTGTTCGGATATCTCCTTAGTGTGTAGGTGTTTAATCGTCTGTTCGGATCCCACCTAAGTGTAGGGGTTT